>JAMQGT020012432.1:0-88963 GCA_024447675.2 Pterophyllum scalare | reverse complement strand
TGCTCCTTTCTCCTCCCTTATGCAAGGAAACAATGTGAGCAGTTTTCCAAATGGTCCTCTATAACTAGAGTCTTAAACCCGTCATACTGTTACAAAATCAGCTGTATGTGGCTACGGATGATGGTCCGCAGCCAACACGAAGAAAGAATGCAGAAATTTTCCACAATGCACTGCAGACATCCGCCGTGTCTGCAAGCATCCACCAGTGTCCGCAGAATGACTTTTCAAAAAATAGGTGCTGCCTGATTTTTGGCTATGGACAGGAACGCACGTGAAGAGCATTTGTTGAGTTTGTGATCACTCCGCGATGCACGTGATGTCTCCGTAGTGCATGTGATGTCCGCCATCTGCATACGCATGTCCGCCACCTCTAAGCAGAACTTACTGCAATCTGCATGTGTTCTGCACGTTACATGCCATCAGGTAATGTGGTGCATGCACAGTGCACACCATCGATCGCATTTCCCGTCTGCCATACATTTCTGCAGATTGTTTGCGGGCTGTCGTATAAAGCCCTCTGCAGCATCCTGTGTGTCAGTGTTACAGGGGTCTTAGAGTAACTTGTACATTGTCAATTGAAGGAACTGAACACAAACTTGGTTTTAAGTCCATATCAGTGAGGATTCAGGCTCATGCACAACACTGTGTCTGCCATCCCTTTGGTTGTGAATGATGTAATCAGTGGTCAAAAAGTGCATAAGAAGATGTCCTTGAACAGGAGATCTTCTCTATTTGAAGTATCAAAGGCTTTTGAGTCTTATGAACAGTGATGTCATAGTTACCTTAAAAAAGTAATCTGATTACTGATTAGTCCTTTAAAAAGTAACTTAGTTACCTTAATAATTACTTAATTTTGGAAGTAACTAAGTTAGAGTACAAGTTACTTTATTATTTACATTCAACAGCTGCCGGTGTTGTGCCAAAAACTGACTGGCTGTATTTAAACAGCTGTAAATGACTTGTTGACCTATAATCTGTGAAACATGTCTCAAAGATATCTCTCATGAATGATATCAGGTCATTTTGAGAGCAGCATTTCTATCACAAAGTAGAAGCTGCACTCAGTTTTTTGCAAAGTAACTTTTATATATTCATTTTTTAGAAAGGTAAAAACTGTCACTGACATTAAAAATGTCTTTTTAAACAGAAATCTGGCTCCGAAGGCTGCAGAAATCACAACAAATATAACATCACAGAGCTATAAAGATATTTGAAGTGGCCGAAAGCACTGGATTGATTATAATGTAGGTACAATAACACAGACTCCTTAAGATTCTTGCAAAACAGGTTATTTCTTCATTTAATTTATAAGTCATTCATAGCACTCTATTTGCCAATGACATTACACATAAACATACATAGAAACATCAGAAACACTTTATGGCAGAGGATCACTTTTTGCTCCACCTGGTGGGACTGGCTCTGTAAGTGTGAGTGTGAGTGTGCTGCGACTCCAAATGTTTCTGCAACTTTGACGTAGTGTTAGGTAGCACTTTGTCACCAGCACAGAGTGCACAACTAACCTTGATATTATCATCTTTAGCTGATACTAACACAGCTAGAAAACGTGCATCTCTCTCCTCCCTCCATTGTTTACGTTTGTGTCGCTGTGTGCTGTTATTGTCCTCATGCTGAAAACGGGATTTAATTGTCGCATCGGCCAGACGTCACTCCCCGAGACGCAAGAAGAGGGTAAAAATATATCTTTTTATTAAGGAAAATGACAAAAATAGTAACACACAGTGACTTGGATAAGTAACTTTAATCTGATTACTGGACTGCAAATAGTAACACCTTAGATTACTTGTTACCAAAAAAGAAGTAGTCAGATGAGAGCAGGGTTATAATAATTTTGGATTTTACATTATAGTTTAGTTTTAGTTAGTTTTTACTTTTTTTCTCTAATTCAGTTAGTTTTAGTTAGTTTTGCTCGTTTTTATTAGGTTTATTAGGTTTTATTTTTGGTTTTATTCTTAGTTTTAGTTAGTTTCAGTATTAGTTTTAGTATTTTCATACTTAATCAGCGACCCTTTAAAGAAATATATTCAACAGCCAACTGTTCACAGACAGCAGCTCTACATGCTAAATGTGTGTAACATTAAGGACACACATGAACATCAACAGGGAGAAACAAAGAAAAATATGAACTCCAAAACTCAATAAATTCTACAATAAACTCCCAATAAAGTTCAGCATCAGTGCAGCAGATTAACAACACCTACATGTGGTGTTTGACAAAAAAAAAAACTCTTTGAAGGAGTCAAAGGTCAAATCCAGCTGCATCCTGATGTTCTCCACCACCTGATGCTGCTTCTGTTTTGGAGCTAGCTTGGTTAGACGCTCCTAATTAGACTTGCAGGGTCTTTGCGGCCTCTGTACCTACGGAAGTGGCCGACCTCATGCCCGCATTTATGCTTGTGTAGCTCGATTATGTGTGTTAATTACCTTGTGTTTGTGTGATGGTGTTTTTTGGTCCTCGCTCTTTGTGCTCAGTTTTTTGGCTGCAAACATATTTGTCCCTGTTTTTTCACTTTCTTCATTCCCTCACATCCATTCCGATAGTTTCAGCAGTCTCCCTCCAGGAATCTGCTGTCATTTGTGAGTCCTTATATTGATGCTTTGATTATTATTCCTGATTGTTATTATCTGACTGGTAAAGTAGCCGGAAACGCACAAGGACTGAACAGGTTAGCCACAATGTTGCGGACCTGACAAGTAGTCACGTTTGTCCAGAGGTGCACGCCAGGTTCCCTCGTAGGATCAGAGCGGTTTCCGTAGCTGCCCTGTGTGCGCTTCGCAGGTGGACTCTGATGTTTTTCACAACAACACACTTGCCACTATCTGTGCTACTCCATATGGGACTTTGCTGTTTTCTCTGCAGACCACTGCATTACTGTGGGGAGGGCATGCGCTCACACGCACACAGTTGCCCGATGGCGCTCCGAGCTTAATCTCGGAGAGCGTAAAAAATGATTTCATATCAATCCACAAGGCTTTAAAAAATGACAATATCTATAATTTCAGTTAGTTTTATAAACTCACAATTCAGCTTTAGTTATCATTTTTTCCTTTTAATTTTAGTTTTTATTTATTTTAGTTAACGACAATGTTTTTTCAATTTCAGTTTTCGTTAATTTGTTCGTTCTCGTTAACTATAATAATCCTGGATGAGAGTAACACGTTACTCTCATCTGACTCATGTTGACTGCACATCTGCACGTTCCTAAGTAACGCATTGCTGACGTCACTGTTTATGAACCAGAACTTTTTCATCAGACCTTATTTTGTTTAACTGTGCTCCTTTGCTTAATGTGTGTCAGTGTTTTTTAAACTACTCACCATCATTGTAAATGAGAACAAGCCATAACTGATTTTTCAAGCTTAAATAAATTACATTCAGTTTGAATCCATAGAAGGCCTCTAGGCACAAATTTATAATTATATTTAACCTGACAATTATTAGAGGTTATTGTGACTGTGAAACAATAAAGTAAGTTCTATTAGAATAGAGTTCCTGATAGTTTAATTTTAATACAACTTAGCATTTGTTTCTTCCCTTTGTTGTAAGAAAGAAGATAGATATTCCACTGGTAAAGGAAATGAATCAGGAAACAAAAATGAGAACTAATGAAGTGGGATCCCTTTGTGAGCTTTTTGCAGTTTTGAGGACCCTGAGAGATTCAATCCAGGATTTGATGAAATTATGTGTCAGTTGAGGTAAAAGGGAGCTTTTGGTATGATATCTTATTTGTTAGGTTTTATGAAATTCTGTGGGGTTAATGGTACCTATGGAAATCTAGAAAAGCATCAGTGGGTATTCTGACATGTGATTTCCAGCCAGCTGGTTTTTGGGTTTCACCTTTAACAAAGACTGTGATGTGAAATAGCCATGTGTTATACAAAGGAGGTGTAAGTATCAGTGGAGTGTGCTGCTAAGTGACTTTGATTGGTGTATTTTCTCTTCTTATTTTGTGAACAAACTGATGTGATACAAAATCCACATCATAATCAAACTCATATCCCAAAAGAATTGTAGTCTGATTGCTAAGACTGCAAACTTTATTCAAACCAAGCAACAGTACTCCCAAACTGTATCTGTTTTAGAGTCTGGCATTGCTCATATAATCTGATACCAACAAGAAAAGTAAAGCATAATAAACTTAAACCTCTTTTTGTTTTTTTACAGTCTCTGAAACTGTTCTTTAAAATTGGCTGTGCCTTTATGTGTTGAAGCCACCGTGTCTATCAGTTGAGGTTATATGTGGTCAATTTAACGATTCAGGATGGTCACACTTAGCACAAAGGTAGAACCCCTTTAAATTTTGCTTGAGAAGTGCACCTGAATTCAGGAAGTTATATTTTAAACAGTGAAAGAAAAGAAAAAAGAAAGATAGATGTTACAACCTCAGAACAAAAAGGCATTTTAAAAAAAGCACTGAATAAAGTGCAACTTTGTACTGCGTCATAAATTGCATGAGTGTGTGTACACACACACACACACACACACACACACACACATATGTTGTGGCAAACTTAAAACGTAATGTCCAAGCCACTCACCGGTACTAGCAGCAGGCAAGAATGATGGGCTTGACTCGCATGCACTGTTCTCACTTCTTACTCAAGTCAAATAATAACTTGCAGTTGCAGTTTTGAGCATTTATTTCCACTATATCGTACATCCAGGTTACATTTCCACCCACATATATACGAGCTTCACTCTGATCAGACACACATTTACTAAGATGTTCCACGTTGTGAATGATAGTCAGATAATAACAACATCAATCTTGAATCAAAAAACCTTTTTACACCATGCTTGGCTCTGCTGCTAATCCACATTTCAATTCTGACTTCTGCGTTCCAGTGAGCATGTGCAGTGCCTAGTTCAGTAGCTACCTAGATCACTGGAAATAATTTTTTACATCATATCTAATGCCATTCAAGGCCTTACACAAGCGGTAGTGGCACCAACAAACAATAACAAATAAAGAACCCACTATACATCTACAAACTGAATTTTGAACTATCGTAAGTTCACACTGGCTCCTATGGTCCTGGCCCAATGTTTTGTGTTCCTTTTTGTATTTCTATACACATACGTACATACATACATACATACATACTTAGGTAAGGTCAAGCCAGTACAGCAATCATTCTTGAAAAAGCGAGTAGTGCAATGTAGTAGTGCAATATATGAAAATCGTGGTTCTTGTCTAGATGCAAAGTATAGAAACTGTAATTAGAATTTTGATTACTCCTTAACAAGAAAGCACTTAAAATTTTATTTTGTTATTTAAGGAAAAAATGCAATATTTTTCCACAAAGTAGTCAGGAAAGTTTAGTATAGCTATGGAGACAGTTTGTATGGAAAACACTGGATTATTTGTAATAAAAGATTAGTTTTCTATTCTGCCTGAAGTCAAAAATGTGTTTTGCTCACTGGTATTTCTCTTGAATGTTTGACCTTCACTAGGAAGAATGATTTATGCCTTTTATTGTCTTTTATTACAAATAATATATTCTCATGCTCCTTCTTCCTGCTGTTGCTTTCCGCTGAGATTGCCATATCTATCACAACTGCAGTCTTCTGCTCCTTGTCTGGTTAATTGGCCAGCAGTTGCTTGTCTGTCGGAAACTCAAGTACAATAAGGCTAAGGTCCTGTGGGACTTAAAGCCCCTTTGGTGGTGTCACCATCAGGACTTGGAGATTTGAGGAATTCATATTCCTGTCTATCTATAAAGAGATAATGCTCTTATATGAGATAGAGAGATAGAGATATCTCTCTCTCTCTCATATCTCTCTCAATACTTGCCATTGGATCAAAACATCACAATACTGCCAGCTGACAATTCAGCTGATTAACACACCAAAATTACTACACTCCTCAGTGACAACAATACCTATAAGATCTTGAGACTGCAGGAATACGACTCCTCACAGAACAGAACCAGTTTTACCCCAGATCAGATTTGTGGACTTTTGGGCCCCTGCCTTACCACAACATATTTCAAGTACAATGACCGATTCTACAGACAAAAGCATGGACATGCCATGGGCTCCCCAGTGTCACCCACTGTAGCCAACCTTTACATGGAGGAAGTGGAAAGTAAAGCTTTTAGTTCTTTCAAAGGCATGGTACCTAGCCACTGGTACAGATATGTAGATGACAATGGGGTCAAAATCAAAACCCAAGAAATAGAAGCCTTCACTAGCCACATCACCTCAGTGGATAAATACATAAGTTTTACCAGGGAGGACACCAGGGATAACAAATTACCATTCTTGGACTGTGCTGTGCTTATTGAGGAACATGGAGGCCTCAACATTGAAGTTTACCGGAAGCCCCCACACACAGACCAGTACCTACTCTTTGACTCCCACAAACTTCGGGTGATCAGGACCCTGCAACACCAGGTAGAAAGCATTCCCTCTAAGGCAGAAGGGAAACAAAAGGAACACAACATCTAAAGAAAGCCCTCAAAACATGTGGTGTTCACAACTGGGCTTTCATCAAATCAGCCAAGATGCACAGGAAAGAAGGTCAGACACCAACTAGGGAGAATAAGAATGACAAGTGGAACAACATTATCACACCTTATGTGGCAGGACTGTCAGACAAACTCAGAAGAATTTTCTCCAAGCATGACATCCCAGTATACTTCAAACCAAGTCACACCCTAAGACAAAACCGGTCCATCCCAAGGACAAACCCCCCTAACACAAAATCAGCAATGTAGTGTATGCGGTCCAGCGCAGTGAAGAGTGCTCGGACCTCTACATTGGAGAAACCAAACAGCCTCTGCACAAACGCATGGCACAACATAGAAGAGCCACCTCGACAGGACAAGACTCAGCTGTACATCTGCAGCTGAAGGAGAAAGGGCACTCTCTGAGGATGCCAGTGTTCACATTTTAGACAGGAAAGACAGATGGTTTGAAAAAGGAGTAAAAGAAGCATCTTTGTCCACTGTGAACAACCATCACTGAAAAGAGGAGGTGGATTACATCACCAACTTTCCCCCACTTACAGTCTGATCCTGAGCTCCCTTCCCAGATGTCTCCACCCCCATTCACACCTTTGTTCCAGTGACCTCAATGAAACAATGGAGCAAAGTCCCAAATTGGTTTCATCTGAAACCACCGTTTGTAATGACCCATGCCTCTTTTCACACCTTGGCACACGTGATTATGCACATGATCAAAAGAGGGTCATAACCACCTACAGGGGACTACATCCACTGGGGTTTAAATACCTTGGTCTTTCCACCACTTGCTTTGAGGACTGAAGAAGCCTTTCGGATGAGAGGTGAAATGTCTTCAAGAAACAAAAAGAAGTCCAGTCGCCTTTTTTCAAGCTCCAGAGAGTACTATGACCTGAACCTACACAAACATAAATGCTTGCCATTGCCATGTAAGATCATGGAAGAGATTCCAGGAGACAGGCAGTTACTCTAGGAGAGTTGGACAGGGCCATAGAAGGTCCTTAACCCTTTGACGCCGCTGAAGCACCAGTTTCCTGCCCTTACTACCTGCGAACAGCTGGTTAATACGTACCATATCACCACCGAGTCGGCTGATCAAAGGAACTTGGATTGGAAGTCGCTGGAAGTCCGCGAATGGCGGCACTTTTGAAGTACGTTGTGCCACGGCCGACGCCTTTGGGGTTATAAGGTTGATACAGGATGATCACTGCTGAAGCCCTACAAAATGACCTCCAGCAGGTGACTGGTGTGAATGTCTTTGACCAAAAAATCAGAAACAGACTTTATGAGGGTAGCCTGAGGGCCTGACATCATCTAGTGGGCCCTGTTCTCACTGCCTGGCACTGTGGAGCCCAATTGGCTTTTGCCATAGAATACCAGAAATGGCAGGTCCACCACTGGTGCCCTGTGCTTTTCACAGATGACTGAGGTTCACTCTGAGCACCTTGAACCCATTGTCAGAACCTACGCTGGTGTAGTGGGTCCTGGGTTCCTCCTGGTGCATGACAATGCTTGGCCTAATGTGGCGAGAGTATGCAGGCAGTTCCTGGAGGATAAAGGAAGTAATACCACCGACTGGCCCCCATGCTCACCTGACTTAAATCCAATAGAACACCTTTGGGACAATTTGTTTCCGTCCATCTGATACAAAGTCATACCTCAGACTGTCCAGGAGCTCAGTAATGCCCTGGTCCAGATCTGTGAGGGGATTCCCCAGAACAACATATGTCATCTCATTAGGAGCATGTTCCAATGTTGTCAGGTATGCATACACGCACTACAATACAAACCACTCGGTACCATTTTGAGTTGTTGCAGGGGAATCTTGCAAAATGGACTAGCCTACTGAATCACCTTTTCACTTTGATTTTCGGGTGTCTTTGAATTCAGCCTCTGTAGGTTGATCGTTTTCATTTCCATCAAACAAAATGGCATCTTTTAATTCCATGCACATTACCCAGTTTATATCAGTGTAGATATCCAGCATGATTTTTTTCCCATTGAGATCTGATCTGCTTTCAAACTGTTCCTCTATTTTTTGAGCAGTGTATGACACTATTCTTTTATTAAATACTTAGCTCATTGTTTATAGATTGTATATGAAATGTACTTCTCACTGCAGCAGCAAAGTAGCAATCTGTAAAATTTTGTTGCAAAATTTGTGATCTATTATGCTGTGCTGAAATGCTAATATTTCTCAGTAGTAATGCTTTTAGAAGCCCAAGACTCAATTTGTCTTAGAAATAATTTCCCTTTTGTACTCTGTGCAGTGTTTTTGATAACAAAATTGCTTTTACCTAGCTTGTGCATGTGTGTATATACAAGTGTACAGCATGAATTTTCTCTTAAGAGACTATAGATCACACACACACACACACTCTAAATAGTAAAGTTAGATGAATGAAAGGTTGGCACAGCGCTCTAATAGCTTGCTGACATTTTCTGTCGAGCCTTGGTGAAAATAGAAGGATTAGAGCACCCATGCAAATACCCAGAACCTACCTATACATGCTCTTAAATGCTCACAGCTAAAGGTACATATTCTCTCTCTCACTCTCTCACTCACTCACTCACTCACACACACAAACAAACACACACACATAAACAGGGAATATCTACACTAACAGTATCTGGGCATCTACCACACTGCAGGTAATTATCTGCACCACTCTGAAAAAAATGTAATCATTCAAGCAGTACTTTCAAGGATGGAGAAACTGCAGCGACAATGCACCAAACTTGCAGAAAGTGGTCTACAATGTGCCAGCTGTTTCACAAGTTTCACGATTTAATTATTTGCTATATTAAAATATTATACTCCACTGTCTACAACCGTTGACAGTGATGGAGAGGCAGAAAGAAAACCGGCGCGTGATTAGCCCACTCTACTATCACTCTTCCTTCCCCGATGCATCACAGTAAGTGAAATGACAAATCAAGCATTGGTGTCAAATACTGAAGTGCCCGTGAGCTGCTTTGTGTCATCTCCTGCTCCTCAAGTGTGACTTATTATTCTACCATAAAGGATAATATCTAGAGAGTTACAGATACTTGTTGGAATTACAAACTTGAAAGACAGAACATCATTGGGGCTTGTGGTTATTATACTAATCATTTTCTTCATTCCTTTACGCTTAAAAGCAGTCCACAGAAGAAGACATTAAGATACAGATCCATAGCCATGCACATGAAGTGAAGAGCCAAAGTACCTCGCCTCTTGCCCTGCCATAACAGGCACTGTCTTCAGCCCACTCTCAACTCTAAGTTGGATGAGTGGTTAAGAAAGTGAGTGAATGGAGGGCTAGAGAGCTCATTTACATCAAACATGCAACAAGGAGGGCCAGGCTGCATTGAAGGAAAGCTTGGTCATATTTTTTGAATTTTTGGCAGTAGCCTTACAGTTTACAGCGTTATTTGTTTTTCTTGCAAAACATATTGGGCCAGAGAAGACTACTAGCACTTACTTGCTTTTGTGAGTACTCATACTAGTTGGTTCCTGAGTGATTATGTGTCATCTACGTATGATTACAATCCTTCACTACTTCACCAAAGCGCTAGAACAAGGTGTTTCATAAAGTTTATGCATCTTTCTTCCCCTAGCAAGAAGATTCTCAACATTTAGTTTAGTGTATGAAAGAAAAGTTCTCATTTAAATTGATGTGTCATAACTCAGATTGTGCAAAACTAACACACAATCTCAACTGCAATGCTGCTCCTCATCACTGCAAATATTTGCTCCCGTTAGATCTCGCCAAGGATCCTTTATTGTATAAACAATAAAACACAAATGTCTTGAGCAATTTATCTGATAACATCTTTTATTTTCCAACACAATGAAATATTACAATGCAGTAAGGATAAATGCACTCCATGTGATTACGACAAAGGAAAACAAAATGTCAGTCAGTTTTCTTACTCTTCCTGCTTTCCATCTGATGTATTCAGTGGGGTTCCACTATCGAGTGGGAGGATTCTCAACTGTGCAGTCACCATTATCCTCCTCTCACTCCCTGCTGTCACTCTTCCTTATATTTTCTATCATTTCTCCTCCTTGATCCCCAGTGTGTTGTCAACAGGTCCACATCCTGTCACTTATCTGGCACACCACTTACTTTTCCCATGTGACAACTTTATCTTGCCTTCATTTTCCCTATCCAAAACTCCACAGTATAATCTTTTTAAAGTTACTTCTACTTTCTAGGATTTCTCCTGACTGAATGCTGTCATACCAAGGAGCTGCTGCACTATTATGTTGAGGTGTCACTTAAAGTGAATCCAGCAAGGTCTGCCCTACCATGCACGATGGCACTGATAATATCGTCCCAATAATACATTGTTTTTTAATAATAATATTATTATTACTACTACTACTATTACTACTACTGCTACAACTGTTAGAGTAAAATGATTGCCCTTTTCACTTTCTATGTGTTTATACACCACATATTATTAATCTCTGTCTCTCTTCCACAGCTTGCATTTTGTCCCGTCTCGCTTCCCTTACCCCCAACCAGCCGTGGCAGATGACTGCCCCTCTCTGAGCCTGGTTCTGCTGGAGGTTTCTTCCTGTTAAAAGGGAGTTTTTCCTTCCCACTGTTGCCAAGTGCTTGCTCATAGGGGGTCCTTTTGACTGTTGGGTTTTCTCTGTAGTTGTTGTATGGTTTTTACTTTACAATGTAAAGGGCCTTGAGATGACTGTTTGTTGTAATTTGGCGCTATATAAATAAAAAAAAATTGAATTGAATTGTAGCTGAGATGAGCCATGGGTTTGGTAAAATGACATTGAGAATGGCCTCGCATGGTGGTCACCATCGTCACAATGAAGGTGACGATGAATGCAAGAATAATTTAAATAGGAATGTTAGCCAAAGCCCAAACCCTACCCTAACCCTAGAAGTGATGTTGACTCCCATAATGTCACTTACCTTTTTCCGTTTTATGGTTGTAATCATTGTATAAGTGCTGCCTTTTTGAGACAATTTTTTTGTAATTAATGAAAGTTTCATTGATTGTAGACTGCTGTCCACCATTTTGCACCTCAGAAAATTAGATTTTATGTAAACGGGAATTTTTTTGATGCAAGGTCACTCATTTCACTGTGAACATTCAGCAAACTCCCCTGTCAGTCATATATCATACATCAACACCAATCAATGGTATCTTCAGTTCAGCTGCCCAAACTGTCAGCTCTGTCAGTGCAAAATAATTTATCTATATTTCTGTACTAGACAGTACCTGCTTTTAAGGGAAGTACTGCATCCGCACCCATTGTGATGAGCCTCGACAACAACCTGCAAGTCAGCTTTTAATACAATATGTTCTCTTTTTGAAAATCAGACAACAGTGGAAAAGCATCAGATTTACAGATGTTCAAAAAAAGTGGACACCAAGAACTGTTTTCTGATTTTCAGTTCTGTCAGTGTCCGTGATTGGCAAAGCCTTTTAGCGTGACCTCCTACTTTAACTGTATATCATTACAGATGGAATGTAACCAAGTACAGTCAACCAAGTAGTTAAGGTACTTACTTTGAGTCTTTTACTTTTGCACTGCTTTCTATTTCTTCTCAACCATCAACATATACTATTGTGCATTTTTACATCACCGATGTTGTGTTATAATTTGCACTACCCAACCATTTATACAAATGCAGCCAAAAAGTATCTGTTTCAGGCAATGGTGACAAAAAAAAAATCATTTTGATAATTGTTTAGAGCACTTCTGACAGAATTTCTTGTTATTGTTTAAATGTTTTACAAACCCCCAAAATTATTTAATTCACAAAATAGTTCAAATAAATTCCACATCAAACAACAATAATAAAATAACACATTTAAAGTAATGAATGAGCAAAAAATATCTCATGATGACTTTTAGCATACCATCACAATGGATAATTTTCTGCATTGAGGACTTTTGTTTTTAATATTTGCAGCTGGTAATGATCACGGCCACCTGCATTACTCAATATCTTCTTGTTTATCGTTGCTGCTTTTGGCTTTTTTCCTGTTCAGTTTTTTCTCACTGGATATGGATCCACCTGAAGTATGTTTTACAGGCAGTTCTGTAACATGACATCCAGTTTTAGGCTTTTGGACAAATTATACCTACAATAAACATAAAACACAAAGGGCAGACCAGCACACCAGAAAGTGCATTCACTAATAAACAGTAATAGTCCATGCTCATGCCAAGTTGAAGCATATAGCAAATTGTAATGGGTATCCTTTTTTCTTGAGTCAGCTAATTCAAAATACCTCCATCCAAGATATGGTTGGTTTGTTTTTATATACAGCTGCATCTTTCCCATTATTTATGCAGTCATGGACACCATACCTGCATCAGTTACTATATTATGCCAAAAGTAACAGATGCAGCTACAATCAGCACTATCAGCACTTTACAGTTGATAGTACAGAGGTAATATTCAGGAAGGACCTTATAGTAGATGCTTATGTAAAGGTTTTAAGGATATAGCTGGTTATGCTTCCTCTTCATTTGTTTTAACTGCACAGTAACTCAAAAAATATGAAATTCCTGCCAGTCTTGCCCCAGTATTCAAGTGGAGAAGGAGATCCTGAATGTGTGTCTCCAACTTTATCTTTGGATGTGTCTGTGTAGCACAGTTGTGCTTACTGCAAATGAAGTCAGTTCATTATTACTGAATCACTTTATTTCAGTGCAGAGAAGTCAAGGTAAGGTGAATAAAACATTTACAATAAGGCTACAGGATAGGCTTTAGAGAATTAATCTTATTAAAACTAAGCATAATTGTGTGGTTCTGTGAGGGTATGACAGTAGTAAGAATAGAATTCCACAAAAGTCTAGACACGAGCAGTGCTGAAAAGGTAGTATGTAGATAAGACAGTCTGAAAGGCAGAGATAGTGATGGTGGAAAAGATGGGTTATGTCTTTAGGCTGTTCAGTCTTTAGTCCTGAAAGGTTTAGGTTTAAGGTTAGAGTTAGACCATTTAAATAAACAGCAACTCTGAGGTTTGATAAAATAGGAAAATGGAAATTATGTGGTAATGACAGAGTCACTGAAACCGCAGACAGGTCCCAATTTGTGTATACAAGCAGACATTTTGCACTCCAAAATCACTACAAATCAGCCAAAATAACTGGGTTGAATGCTAATGACATGCTAATTCTTTCCTACCTGTCAGCACGTGCTGTTTTTGCACCTATAAATGAATAAACAAACAGCTACTGCAGTATTACGTTGGACTCTTTTTTGTGGGACATGTATCAGTTGTGGCATTCGGAGTGTCCCTTTCACGGAAATACATTTTCAGAGTAGAATAATAAAATTAATCACGCAAAGGTGAGATACTTTGATCAGTGGCAGACAACGTACTGTAGTGCATCGAGTAATGCCGAAAGTAACTGACTGACTGTGATCATTTCTGCTATGACTGTTAATTCATTTGGAAAGTCAGTGGGAGGATTCCCCACAGTCATAACCACAGGGCCAAAGCTTTGAGTCCCTCTCCTGCAGTAGTTTTTCACTGAGTCCTCGACCTTAAATGTTTAGAACAGAGCCCCACGTATTTCTGACATATTTCTTTAGAGCAGACTCACATACACACTCATATACAATATTGTTGCACAATCTCAGTGCTCTCTGTCTGACTTGCCCTTATGTATCTTATCTAAAATGCACCCTCCTCTGACCCAGCATAATCAATTCACATTTAAATTTCAATTTTACTTTTTGTATAAAAACATTTGCAGTGCAGTTAAATAATCATTTTATGCTTTTATGTCCAGAAACATTAGTCACCAATAACCATCGAGTGCATCACTTTGTCTTCTGTCTTGCTTGTTCAGTGTGCAAAACCTAAACTTATTTGCTGTGAGCATATCAGTGATTTACAGAAAGGTTCAGCATTATGATTCTCTTATGCATGAATATAAAGTGTAGCAAGCTGTAAATGAATGCACTTCCATTATCACTGCTCTCCCTGGTGGATAGAAGACATTTCTAAATGCTTGCTTAGGGGCGTTACCGCTCGCAGTCGCATTGCCCACGTCACAAGCAGGGGATCGGCCAAGGATCCACCATGTTTCTGTCAAGGTCCCAGTTCCACACCCAGCGAACCTTTGGGTTGCCTGCAGAAAGGTCAAATATACTCTAACGGCTATGATACTGGATTACTAATGAAGCCATTCACATTTAGCACCTGAAGTTCTGGTGCAGTTTCAGAAGAAACTGGTGTTGTTGCCTTCATTATCTCCATCTACTAGGGCTTCATGTCTTAAAATTTATCATGAATATTCTTTGAGTTTATCCAGGCTTAATTAATAATAGCATACATATTCTTAAGACAATTCACCCTTTGCTGTTGTATGCGGCTGGGTGACGTTTACAACATATTACACCATCCAATACTCTGCTCCCCCCACCCCCAAAAGCACTTGGTTTGGTCATTTTAAAGTGTGCAGCTGCTAGGCTTGGATTTAGCAGTTTCTAAATGCAGTGTATTAAATTCTAAATTAAAGTTTTATTAATTAAATTGGCACTAGATCTTAAATCTTAAACTCTTAAATACATGTAATAACAAGGGTAGTACCTGGTTGTGTTAAGATTTTCTCTTTAACTCAGGGACTTAACTACATGATGATGCAGTAAAGCTGAAATACAAGGAATTGAATAAAAACAATTCACTACTAAGATTACAGATTACATAAGTAGCATGAACTAAGGACTAAACACAACAGCAACTAGAGACACTAAGCAGAAACACAACAAAACAATTATGACTACAATTACAGAAAATAAAGAAAACCTCAAAACTTCAAACTAAGAAGTCCCAACAGACCATGAAGCTCTTCCTCCTGACTCTCAATTCTGCAAACTCTCCACCACTACAACCATCTCCTGCTACTTTGTGCATCCTCATTCTGCATGTCAGGTATTCCTGAATTATGTCTGATTTAGTGGTTGCTTTTCACTCAGCTGAATGAAATATGCTTACTGCGCTGGGGGGCATTTTAGTGCGCTCCCAGCAGAGCCTCCATAATGCTGTTAGGATTCATTTACACAACCACTCCACCACCCCAATCCCCACCTGCTGAAAAAAAAAAAAAAGCTGCATAACTATTTGTAGCAACAAATGGTCCGGATGTCTTGGGTTTTATAACCAAAATGGGATATAGACTTGAAACAAAAACAATGGACGATGTGCAGGAAAGAAAGAAAGAAAGAAAGAAAGAAAGAAAGAAAGAAAGAAAGAAAGAAAGAAAGAAAGAAAGAAAGAAAGAAAGAATGAGTCAACTTTTTTCCTATCAGTCTCCCCTCCCTGGTTTCCATGCTAAACATCTCAACTCTTACCCAACACTCCTCACTATCAGACAGACACATTTCTGGGATTTACAGAGCCTGAGATGCAGTTTTATGGTCATAAATCCAATTTGGAAAATTCAGCCTCCTCAACTCCTGAAGCCTCCAGAATTACTCCTGGGCTTAACTCTTTATGACTGTAAACTCATACTGAGGAATCCTATATAACTTAAATATTTTTAGAACCCTTTGTGATCGTGTATGTTTAAAGGCGATTGTTGTGATTGGTGCTATATAAATAAAACTGAATTGAAAATTTACTTTGTACTGTAAATAAGTCAATAGTTTAAAAAACGAAAGCATAAGTTTTTTTATAGCCTTGAAAAGCTCCTACCAGTGTTTCCCAAGCACCTTTATACTGTAAAATCATAAGAATGTGTTTACTCTCCATCTCTACATCTCCATTACTCTACATGTCCAAATTTCAGGCAGCCTGACCTAGCAGAGCTTTATAATGTGAGGTCCAGATTTTTGTTTCCTCTTACTGTTTCCTATTTTAGGCCACAGAGTTGCAATATATAATCAAAACGAGAAACTGTGAAAACTGTAAAGGGCTTTGTATACAGAAATATGGAAAATGAGTGTGATGTGTATAATACAATGAAATAAAACTAAATGACAAAATGCAGAATTACTGGAAATTATAAGGTAATGTCTTAATGGCTCCGGCCCTGCTGTGCCACTGATTCACTCCTCCTGCTAAAACCACTCAGTCATCATTCCTAACATAACCCAACCCTCAACACAAACCCCTAAACACAAACCAGTCAGAGGAACTATACGGTGGGCCATAACTTTGTAGTTTTTTTCAAAGTAGAAGACTGTCATATATTGATGCCAGTTTTTACTGTCTTATTTTGAAAAAGTAAATAAATAAATACAAAGATTTAGACATAGACGGTATAAAACATAGAAGTAGCTTCCAGGTCAGAAAAATTAAGCCAATCTATATGTGCATCAAACCTGCCTTCTGTCTTGTCTCCTGTACTTAGTTTAAGGGCCCAGTCATTTATTTTGGGTCATACTGAATACGAAAAATAAGTCAGTTTTGTAAATCTTTGTCATATTCTGTTTCAAAATAGAGGATTATCTGTGGTGTGAAACTGGCTAATGACTTGTGACTGACAAGTCGTTAGCAAGTCTTAACGAGTGTGTTGTTTCACAGTCAGACCTGAGGATAAAAACGTTCATCTTGAGGCTTCAAAACATGACTTCAGAACCCAACTGGGGCGACATCGCGGCATCTATATTCATCTTTATACTGTCTATAGGTGCAGACTCGGGTGACCTCACAGGTAGTTATGGCCAAGTAGTTTTTGTGCCCAACATTTAACAACTAATTTTAGTGTGTAAATGTAACCAAGTGTTTTATTCACCTAAACCTAATCAAAGAATGAAAGCAAAAGCGAGTGAAAGCAAAACTTAAACTTGCTCCTAAACAAGACTCAGTAGAAGACTCTGTCCTTTTCAGCCATCCCGCCTCCTAACATAGCCTATGTTGTTCTTTGAAAGTTAAAACATTTCTATGCGCTGTTTCAGAAATGCTTATGCTGATCTTTTAAAAAACTAGGAACAAATGATTGATATCATTTAGGTGGACTTGTTAAACATTATCAATCAGTTGGTCATAAAAGCTTAAGTAGTATTTGTTACCTGCTCTGATTAAGACACATTCACTAATAAACGCTACATCCACACGCATACATTTTTTTAAAAGCTCAGACATTTTGATACATTTACTCACATTTACACTTCTTCACCATTTATGGTGCCTAAATTTCAGATCTTTGAAAATGTGGCTGACACAGTTTTAGGGCAGGAATGGAGACTATTGGAAACGATGGCATAAACATGGTTGTTTGGTTTTGACTTCAGTCACTATGAGTCCTTTTCATGATTCTCACCGGTTTTCCAAAGCTGGGCGACTTCCTGTTTGTACTGCCAAGTGGACGTCAATTGTATGTGAATGAGGCCATTGATAACCTTGCAACATAATAATGCTACAGGTCAAAGTCCATCTGTTGTAAAATGAAATACATGTAAGTAAATGAAACTGGTTCTGACTTTATTCTGCAGCTGGGCACCTGTGTCCATGCATGCCATGGAGACATCCACAAGCTTAATTAAATATAAAACTGTACACTGCACATCCGCGCACCAAAGCACAATTTTCTACCAAACTAGATTTGAAAAATAAAATAAGATTGGAGTTTGTTTCTGTTGGCCTTATTGAACAATTTATTCTCGTGGAGATGTGAGGCCTTGTTTCACTGCTCATATAGAGGTTCTCATTTTCAGGCATGCCTTGTGGTCATGGCACGGCTCAACTACAGTAATAAAAAAATAAAACAAATAAGTAAAATATGCAACAATATGATTTTCATGAAAATCTCACACTCGCTGACGGAAGTGAGGCCCCAAGGTAGACATAACCTCTCCAAGACTCGCATTATTGTCAAGATTACGTGGCGATATAGTGGCTCTAATTCTGTCTTGCTTTGTACAGTGGTCAAATAATTTACTCTCCTTGTAATGCACATCAAATGACACTAGTATTACCTCCTTACAAAATCAGAGCAACAAAACATCACACAGACTCTTTCTCAGCAAAAAAAAAAAAAAGACAAGAAAAAAGACATGAGGCTTGATACTGCAACGCACTGCAAAGTATGAGACCGTGGTAATAACATTAAGCACCGGTGCACTCCAGATTTATTCAAACTGAAGACATAATGAGAAACACACTTTGATTTCATTACTTTGGAAATGTGTAAAGCAGATCATGATGGAAAGTTCATCTGAATATGCATACACAGACTAAACTGTTAAATACTGTGTAGGTCTCCTCTGTGCCATAAGAACACGAAGGATGTGAACAAATGACCTTCCTTCTGGCAACAGGACATTTGAGTGAAAGAATTCATTTTGAATGAAGCATCGAGTAGTTTTTGAACATTTACCCTGACCCTAGGCAGGCTGTTTTTGACTTGGTGGATTTATTAACATTATCAAAAAATGACAGAACCCGTACTTTCTCTAGTTCAATCCAGAAGCACCACATTTCAAAAGGAATGATATGATGCAAAGTTGAAAATCAGTGAAAATGAAAGATAGGAGAGGAAACACAGAAGTAATTGAAATATGAGACACGGTAGGAAAGATAAGATGCAAAAAGAAAGGTAAATGTCAAGGAAGGTGGAGCATGATGCCAAAGAAAGCAAAGGAATAGGGAAGCCATGTAGATTAGGTTGGAAGGTCAGTGCTGAGGATTTGCCATCCACAGTGCTTCACAGCCTGCACATTGTTACTGGGTCTTCACTGGGAACCAAATCAGCAGCAGGCAGAATTGGACACACAGGCCACTGGCCATGAAGAGAAATCCAATCACATCGGAAATCATTAGAGCAGATTGTTCCTGGAGTGTGACGCCTCAGAGAAGTGTGTTTCTCTCTGTGGATGTAGCTATGTGTGTGTGTGTGTGTGATAAATAGTAGCATACATGGCTGGGATTTAGACACTGCATATTCCCTCTATGATGAAGTGCATCATGTCGGCATAGTCTGTTGCATGAAGACAGTTAGGACCAGTTAGAAGAGAGGAGATGAGAATGTCAGCCCAAGTGGTTTATGATGTAAATAAACCGGAATGACATTCAAATAAGAGAGTGAGTTCTGAACTTTGTGTGCAGCCTATTAGATTCATAATAAGCAAACAATTGTGAGCCAGAGGCTTTTTATTGGTGGCTGCTGATGCTTGTAACACTCAACCAGTGGCTTTATTCAGCTGAATTGTCTTATTTTTCTTCCACTCTAGCGCACAAGGCTGAAATAATTTCATTCCCCTTTCAATAAAATTAAATCTCAAAATAAAACAGGCTGAAAAAGAACTGAGGTCAAAGGGCCAGGAAACCACACAAACTTTGTTCTTTTATTCTACGCTGCTCCCAAGGAACTTTGATGTTGGTACCATTTTCCAACCATTACTAAACATCTAGATACAGTCCTGTATTAGTGATAACCAAAATAAAACACTGGGCCTGTAATGAGATGTGCAGGTATTCTGCAGCAGGATTGGACCAGTGGAAATCTTTATTTCAAAGTGGGAATGTTGCTTTTCCTCAGTTTTTCCAGGAATCAAGATTCCTCGTGTTAACAGACATAGAAACACAGGAATCCTTTCACCTGTTTGGTTTCTGTTGTTGCCACCAGTTTTAAATGCTTCAGCTGTTTCTGAGAAATAAGAAATTCAAAGCACTTTTTCACTGCCGTAGCTAACCAATGGTGGTGCCATAACTGCTGAATTCAACAGAATTTACAGTTTATTCAGCTGATTTAAGCTGAAGATGGTGTATAAACTTATGTTTCTTGACCAGGTGTTTTTATAAGATGAGATAAGTAAAAGAAATGCTTTATTTAGCCTAAAGGTTGGGAAATGACTGTGTTACGGCAACATAAAAATAAAGGTGGTAAAGATTTCCATCCTTGTGGCAACAGAAGGCAAACAGATATTATTAGTGTTCAGCTGCATGTTCAGTAAGTGGTGCAAAAGCTGGTCATTATCCACAGCCATTCACCAGAGCCATTTGGATTACCTTTTATTTTTATTTTTTTTTAATTCTTTATTATATTCCTCCTGCTTTCAGACTATGCTAAACTAGGCTATTCTCAGCTATTTCTTATACACGACACTGATCCCAATCAGACTCATAAAAAGCTTATCTCATACCTGAACATAAAGTGAAGTATGCAGTATGTTTCAAAATATTAAACGTAACCTTTAGGTGTTACTTGAGTAATTTTCCAAGACTTGACAAAGTTATTTCGAGAACACACACACACACACACACAAAAATCATTGCGCAACTATTGTCACAGGCTAAGACGTACTCTCGCTGATTAGCAAAGGACTGACATTTCAAATTGGTGGATCGCAGATGCACTGATCACCTAACGACTCTAGAAAAGATGCCATGACTCAAACAGCTTGGCTTTCAGAAACCAGATCAATTTGGGTCATTAGCTGTGTTCACTGTTAAATGTTTTAATGGCATGTTAGCTAACTGATATTGCTGCATGTGCTCATCTGAGTGACATATCTGGCAAACATTAAAACAAACTGCATGTGGATTAAATAGTGGTGCTGCACTCTGTCACTGGTCTCAAATTTCAAGCTATCACCTTCCACCTGATATTGGATGGGAAGCTGGCAACATACATTGGCAGAATAAGTCTTTACTGAGAACCTTTATGTGTGCAGACATGTGCAAGGCTCTCTTGCAGCAGCTTGATGGCCATTGCACATGATTTATTATAAACATAGCGGATCACGATGCATGAAAGGTCTTAGTAGTAGGGCACTTTAACTTCCAGGCTACAAATTGATCACATATCTGTCCTGCTGCCTTCAGATGGCTGCAGGGATTTAATTAACTGATTAACTTTAATTAGTCTGCTGGGAATCACAAGGAAGTTTAACTTTAGATTAGGGACTTCTGGATACTTTGTTCTGTAATGAAACACTGAAATTTAAACGTACCATTGTATGGCTTTTGGATTATCCTGTTAATACAGCCCAAGGTGGAATGAGCAGTAAGCATCACTAATCAAATATTCAGGAGTAAAGAAAGCATGTGAATTTAGAGTTGGTGTACACTGTGACTGACAAGCTGCTACCATGTGAGTAGTACCCCTCGGTTTCTCAGTCAGATCCACCCTTTGCCTATCACATCCAGTTTCCAGTCATTATGGCAGGAAATCAGGCTGTCATTCAAGTGCAAACCCAGCAGCTGCAATTTTAAGTTAAAAAATGTAAAGGAAAGAACGAAATACACAAAAGGTATAGCATGTATGTAAAATTGGCTCATTTTAAATGTCAGTGTGCTAAAAAAAAAAAATGTAACCATAGTTATATTTGAGTTCTGACCGTAACCTTTTTGACAACTGATGTCAAAACAGTATGATTCAGCATGTCACACTGTCTCACCTAGCTAACACAATTGCTGCTCTCAGATGAAAACTGGAAAAAAGAATAGGAAAAGAATAAGATTCCATAACATCCCTCTCAATGACTAATTGTTATAAGGAAGAATTTACAAATTTCAATTTTGCAGTCTCTTTTTTTTCTCTTTTTGTGTAGATGTCATCATGTGTGTAGCTTGGCAGGTAAAACCATGGGCAAAAAATGTCCCAGGATCTCATCATTCTACTAACTACTGGTTAGTAGACTTACAGATAAAGTTTTCATAGGACTGCATACAGGCCAGTGAAAAATAGTATATAATAAAGTAAATAGTACTAGGTTGTAGAACCCCCTTTAGCAGCAATAACTTAAAGTATTTATTTTTTTGCATGACTTTATCAGTCTCTTGCATCAGTCTCGAGGAATTATGGCCCACTTTTCTTGACAACGTTGTTTAATTTCTTGGAGGTTTGCAGGTATTTATTGACACAGAGCTCATATATGGTCCCACCACAGTATTTAAGTTAGTTTGACATATGGACCTTGATTTGAGCTGTAGCTCTTGGGGTTTTTACCATTGCTCTGAGCATTGTACAGTCTGAACTTAGCACGGTCTAAATTTGGGGTGAATGCTGTAGGACATCTGCTCACAGAAAGTCCTGGCACATTGACCGCATGGTGTACTGAGCACTTTTACATTTCGATCAACTCTTCTGAAAACTTGAAAAGTGAGAAAGATCCGAGCCATCCTCAGTGGAAATGATGTCTCCTTTTAATAAGCTTCATATCCTTGTGGTGATGGCTTGGAAAATTTGTTTAGCAGCTGCTGAGTCAATACAAGAAAATGGACGTCACCCCATTTAGTCCACTCAGATCGTGTTTTCACCTCTCAAAGAAAAAGAATGTTAACATTTTGGGCATTCAAAAAGAAAAGCTCTAAAGAAAATGGAGTGATTGCAGGGAACATATTTATAGAACGAAAGCATAAATATAGCAATGTGAATTAAATATCTTACATTACCCAAAACAAATGCAAAATTAGGTTGACACACAAATAACAACAAAGTAGTGCCACACAGACAGGGAACATACTTTTTTGCACCAATAATTTATGCCTAAAAAGATGAAAGTGGTGATGAGAGCAATCTAACAGCAAATACAAAAAACAGAATGAAATGACTTCAGCTTCAGCTTCAGCTAATGTACAGTGGCTTGCAAAAGTATTCATACCCCTTAAACTTTTCCATATTTTGTCACATTACAACTACAAACATAAATATATTTCACTGGAATTTAATGTGAAAGACCAACACAAAGTGGTATACAATTGTGAAGTGGAAAGAAAATTATACAGGATTCAAAACATTTTTTACAAATACAAAAATGAAAATTGTGGTGTGCAAAAGTTTTCAGCCCCCCTGAGTCAATACTTTGTGGAACCACCTTTTGCTGCAATTATAGCTAGAATTCTTTTAGTGTATGTCTCCACCAGCTTTGCACATCTAGTGACTGAAATTTTTGCCCATTCTTCTTTGCAAAACAGCTCAAGCTCAGTCAGATTAGATGGAGAGCATTTGTGAACAGCAGTTTTCAGATCTTGCCACAAATTCTCGATTGGGTTTAGGCCTGGACTTTGACTGGGCCATTCTAACACATGAATATCTTTTGTTTTAAACCATTCCATTGTAGCCCTGGCTTTATGTTTAGGGTGTTTGTCCTGCTGGAAGGTGAACCTCCGCCCCAATCTCAAGTCTTTTGCAGACTTCAAAAGTTTCTCTTCCAAGATTGCCCTGTATTTGGCTCCATCCATCTTCCCATCAACTCTGACCAACTTCCCTGTCCCTGCTGAAGAGAAGCAGCCCCAGAGCATGATGCTGCCACCACCATATATGACAGTGGGGATGGTGTGTTCAGAATGATGTGCAGTGTTAATTCTCCGCCACACATAGCGTTTTGCATTTTGGCCAAAAAGATAAATTTTGGTCTCATCTGACCAAAGCACCTTGTTCCACATGTTTGCTGTGTCCCCAACATGGCTTCTGGCAAACTGCAAACGGGCCTTTTTATGGTTTTCTTTTAACAATGGTTTTCTTCTTGCCACTCTTCCATAAAGACCACATTTGTGCAGTGCACGACTAATAGTTGTCCTGTAGACAGATTCCCCCACGTGAGCTGTGGATCTCTGCATTTCGTCCAGAGTCACCCTGGGCCTCTTGGCTGCATCTCTGATCAGTGCTCTCCTTGTTCGGCCTGTAAGTTTAGGTGGACGGCCTTGTTTTGGTAGGTTTACAGTTTTTCCATACTCTTTCCATTTCCGGATAACGGATTGAACAGTGCTCCGTGAGATGTTCAAAGCTAAGCCTGCTTTAAACTTCTCCACAACCTTATTCCTGACCTGTCTGGTGTGTTCTTTGGACTTCATAATGCTGTTTACTCTCCAATATTCTCTTAACCAACCTCTGAGGCCGTCACGGAGCAGCTGTATTTGTACTGACATTAGATTACACACAGGTGGACTCTTTTTAGTCATTAGCAATTGCAATTGGTTGCACTCAGAGAAAAGGGGGCTGAATACTTTTGCACACCGCACTTTTCAGTTTTTTATTTGTAAGAAATGTTTTGAATCATGCTAATGACTAAAAAGAGTCCACCTGTGTGTAATCTAATGTCAGTACAAATACAGCTGCTCCGTGACGGCCTCAGAGGTTGGTTAAGAGAATATTGGAGAGTAAACAGCATTATGAAGTCCAAAGAACACACCAGACAGGTCAGGAATAAGGTTGTGGAGAAGTTTAAAGCAGGCTTAGCTTTGAACATCTCACGGAGCACTGTTCAATCCGTTATCCGGAAATGGAAAGAGTATGGAAAAACTGTAAACCTACCAAAACAAGGCCGTCCACCTAAACTTACAGGCCGAACAAGGAGAGCACTGATCAGAGATGCAGCCAAGAGGCCCAGGGTGACTCTGGACGAAATGCAGAGATCCACAGCTCACGTGGGGGAATCTGTCTACAGGACAACTATTAGTCGTGCACTGCACAAATGTGGTCTTTATGGAAGAGTGGCAAGAAGAAAACCATTGTTAAAAGAAAACCATAAAAAGGCCCGTTTGCAGTTTGCCAGAAGCCATGTTGGGGACACAGCAAACATGTGGAACAAGGTGCTTTGGTCAGATGAGACCAAAATTTATCTTTTTGGCCAAAATGCAAAACGCTATGTGTGGCGGAGAATTAACACTGCACATCATTCTGAACACACCATCCCCACTGTCATATATGGTGGTGGCAGCATCATGCTCTGGGGCTGCTTCTCTTCAGCAGGGACAGGGAAGTTGGTCAGAGTTGATGGGAAGATGGATGGAGCCAAATACAGGGCAATCTTGGAAGAGAAACTTTTGAAGTCTGCAAAAGACTTGAGATTGGGGCGGAGGTTCACCTTCCAGCAGGACAAACACCCTAAACATAAAGCCAGGGCTACAATGGAATGGTTTAAAACAAAAGATATTCATGTGTTAGAATGGCCCAGTCAAAGTCCAGGCCTAAACCCAATCGAGAATTTGTGGCAAGATCTGAAAACTGCTGTTCACAAATGCTCTCCATCTAATCTGACTGAGCTTGAGCTGTTTTGCAAAGAAGAATGGGCAAAAATTTCAGTCACTAGATGTGCAAAGCTGGTGGAGACATACACTAAAAGAATTCTAGCTATAATTGCAGCAAAAGGTGGTTCCACAAAGTATTGACTCAGGGGGGCTGAAAACTTTTGCACACCACAATTTTCATTTTTGTATTTGTAAAAAATGTTTTGAATCCTGTATAATTTTCTTTCAACTTCACAATTGTATACCACTTTGTGTTGGTCTTTCACATTAAATTCCAGTGAAATACACTGCTCAAAAAAAATAAAGGGAATACTTAAACAACACAATATAAATCCAAGTAAATCAAACTTCTGTGAAATCAAACTGTCCACTTAGGAAGCAACACTGATTGACAATCAATTTCACATGCTGTTGTGCAAATGGAATAGACAACAGGTGGAAATTATTGGCAATTAGCAAGACACACTCAATAAAGGAGTGGTTCTGCAGGTGGGGACCACAGACCACTTCTCAGTACCTATGCTTTCTGGCTGATGGTATGAGGGCCCGACATCCACAAATGGGGGTTGTGCTCACAGTCCAACACCGTCCAGGATGCTTGGCATTTGCCAGAGAACACCAGGATTGGCAAATTCGCCACTGGCGCCCTGTGCTCTTCACAGATTAAAGCAGGTTCACACTGAGCACATGTGACAGACGTGACAGAGTCTGGAGATGCAATGGAGAGCGATCTGCTGCCTGCAACATCCTTCAGCATGACCGGTTTGGCAGTGGGTCAGTAATGGTGTGGGGTGGCATTTCTTTGGAGGGCCGCACAGCCCTCCATGTGCTCGCCAGAGGTAGCATGACTGCCATTAGGTACCGAGATGAGATCCTCAGACCCCTTGTGAGACCATATGCTGGTGCGGTTTGCCCTGGGTTCCTCCTAACAGGCCAATGCTAGACCTCATGTGGCTGGAGTGTGTCAGCAGTTCCTGCAAGATGAAGGCATTGAAGCTATGGACTGGCCCGCCCGTTCCCCAGACCTGAATCCAATTGAGCACATCTGGGACATCATGTCTCGCTCCATCCACCAACGTCACATTGCACCACAGACTGTCCAGGAGTTGGCGGATGTTTTACTCCAGGTCTGGGAGGAGATCCCTCAGGAGACCATCCGCCACCTCATCAGGAGCATGCCCAGGCGTTGTAGGGAGGTCATACAGGCACGTGGAGGCCACACACAATACTGAGCCTCATTTTGACTTGTTTTAAGGACATTACATCAAAGTTGGAACAGCCTGTAATGTGTTTTTCCACTTTAATTTTGTGTGTGACTCCAAATCCAAGCTTCCATTGGTTAATAAATTTGATTTCCATTGATGGTTTTTGTGTGATTTTGTTGTCAGCACATTCAACTTTGTACTGAACAAAGTATTCAATGAGAATATTTCATTCATTCAGATCTAGGATGTGTCATTTGAGTGTTCCCTTTATTTTTTTGAGCAGTGTATATTTATGGTTGTGGTTGTAATGTGACAAAATATGGAAAAGTTCAAGGGGTATGAATACTTTTGCAAGCTACTGTATAATTACCATTACTGTGCATATCATTGTATATTGTCCTTGATGTTGTAATGCATTCTGCTCTTAAAGCATAAGTCCAGTTTGTGTAATGTCAAATCTTCAACTCTGTTCAGGAGAATGAAGAGTGAACCAGTGAACAACCAGTGAACTGAACCAGAAGAAATGTTAAGATCTCTGGAGCATTTTTAAGTAAAATGCTGAATCCCATACCAGTTGACATAGGTCAAAATGTAAGGCTAAAAACAATAACACATTCTCACATTCACACCTACAGCCATTTTAAGAATCAGCAATTAACCTAACATGCACATATTTGGGCATGCATGTGAGAGGAAGCTAGCACCCAGCAAAAACCACGAAAGAGAACAACAAACTCCTAGAAAGGCCCCAGCTGGTACACAGGTTCAAACCCACATTTCTCGCTGAGAGGTGGCAGTACTAATCACTTCACCACCATGCCAGCCTTAACTATTAGCATCAATCCAAAACTGTACCATAAACATTTTGATAAATATTGGACCAATGCTGTTCTAATGTTAAAGAAAGAGATATCAGGGCACTTTTCTTTTTTAACCAAACACTGTTTAAGTAAATAAGATTGATTATCTTGTTACAATGCAATGCTATGTTAGGAAACACTGGGACCGTGCATGTGAATACTTTGACACTACCTATTTAAATGTTGCTCCAGGCCAGACAAGAGCACCCAACCAAGGCAACATCACTCTCCAGTAGCAACAGCCTCCTGCAACAGGACTGTACCGTAGAACTTAGGAACAAATGACTTTCCAAGGAACACCTATGGCAATACAACAAACAGCCCAGTGTGATCTTGCTCTGGATGCTCCTAGCCAATACCAGTCAATATGAGCCCCACCCACAGGAACTAAACCACTCCCAAAATCCTGTGTCTATGAATTGACTGGTAAGAGGTGTTTTTAAAAAGCTCTTACTAATCTTGCTCAAATGGTTCTCAACATACTTATTTGAAAGATAGTTCAGAATTTATATTAACAACTGTATGTCCTCATCTGAGCCCCTGATATGTGGAGTTCCTCAGGGCTCAATCCTTGGTCAACTTCTGTTTTCTTTATATACGTTACCTGTGGGTCATCTACTGAACAGTGTCAAAGCCATCTCCTATCAGTGGTATCCTGATGATACACAGCTCCACTCAACAGCCTCCTCTACCTTGATGCATGCTTTGCCACCATTAATAACTGGGTGTCTTTAATTTTCCTTCATCTCAGTCCTGGCAAAACTGAGGTTCTTAAGTCCAGCATGACAACTTCTCTAAGGGGTCATTACATCAGTGAAGGGGTTATTGCATTGGCTCCTTCGCCATCAACATCAAATCATCTGCTGAGAAACTTATTTTTGACCATTTAATGTTTTTTCATCTCACATCTGAAAGCTCATCCAATCTTGTTTCTTTCATTCAAGAAACATTGCAAAAATCAAAACTCTACTGACACCAATAATGTGGAACTTTTAGTATATACTTTATTTTCTCCTGTCTTGATTATTGTAACTCATTTAGTCCTCAGTCCTCCCTAGACTGTCTTCAAGTGCTCCAAGATGCAGCAGCTAAATTGCTAACAAAAACTAGCCAGCACTCATACATCATCCCTATTTTTGCTGCCCTTCACTGGCTTCTTGTGAAATTCAGAATTAATTAAAAATTTTTATTAACAACATATAAAGCCCTACATTGCCAGGCTCCTGCTTATATAGCAGAGTGACTTACAACACCAGCCGACCTCTCTAATCAACTGATCTGGGCCTTTTACCTTTTCCATGCTTGTATATTAAAACCAGAGGAGACCACATGTTTGAGGTTTTAGCGATCTCAAATTTGGAAGAGCCTTCCTAAGGACTGCTGAAAACTAATTTTCATGGGTTAGCTTTTCCTTAATCTTTTGCCCATTATTTTGAGCTCCTGTTCCCTTAATGTGTTTATGTAATGAATGTAAGATTGTATGTTTGACTGTGTGCTTGTATGTTCTGACATGTGCACTTATCTTTAATGTGTGGTTTTATCCAAACTGTGAAGCACTTTGTGTGTTTTAAAAGGTGTTATAAAAATAATCATTATTATTATTCTTGTTCCTCCACTGTTTCTTTCCATTCTAATCAGCAGTGGTAACCATGGCAACTTTAGACAGAGTCCCTGTTTTCAGCAACTACTGAATTTGCTCTGCTGAAAAGCCATCACTACTTATTTTTCATCCATGCTGACATGATTATTGAATTTCTTGGTATTACTGTACTCATCCGCTTTGACATATTATTGTCACTTCTATTTGGAGCCAAATTGCATCTTTAGGGGTCCAGAAATGTTGTGTGTGATCAAGGGGAGAGTCAGATGGGGAATGAAGTGATGGAGAATTAAATAGATAGAAGCAAGGGATGATAAACAGATTTTTTATTGGCTATGAAAACCTCCCATTTACGGAAGTCTCCATGAATTCCAAATATCTTTGCTAGACTGTAACAAAACAGTTTTAACAGTGACTAGAAACAGGACTAATATCATTATTTGAACTAGTGATTAAGCTTTATGTGCTTCGTGATGTGTCATGATGTATTGTAACACTGTGACTCCTCTTACTTGTTTTTGCTGCTTTTGCATTGTATGAACTTTACTTTCAATTTTTCCAACTTTTATAGAACTTCCATCTATTTCTGCTTCCAGTCTTTTTCTTCCTCTTCTTTCGACTGCTCTCTTTAGGGGTTACTGCAGCAGATCGTCTGTTTCCATCTCACGCTATCCCAGCATCCTCCTGTGTCATACCAATCCTCTGCATGCCCTCCTTTACTACATCCATGAACTGTCTTCTGCTCTTCCTCTATATAGCCATTATCTCTTCTCTGAATATGTTAAGACCATCTCAGGCCCCGTTTACACGACACCATTTCCACTGGAAACTGGAAAACTGTTTTGTGTGGACTGACAATGAGGTTGGATTGCTGCTGCACACAACTCTGAATTACAAAACGGCAAGTACTGTTTATCAATTTGCACATGCGTGGAAAACTGGCGGTCGCAACCATAGTGCGCATGTGCATGTCCATTTTAAAATCACCCATTTTCAACCAGTTACACGACAACGCAGGCCGGTGTGTTTCTTAATCGCTCCACTCTAGACCCCGTTTCCGAAATACATTGTTTTCACTCCGTTGTCATGTAAACGGAAGGGCGAAATGCATCAAAACAACGCTGTTGTGTAAACGGGAGGCCGAAACGCATCAAAACGACGCCGTTTTCATTTTGAAACGGTGTTGTGTAAACGGGGACTCAATCTCGCCTTACTAACTTTATCTTCAAAACACTGAACCTAAGCAGTCCCTCTGATATACTCATTTACAATCCTGTGGATTCTGGTCACTTCCAATAAAAATTTTAGTATCTTGAACACTGCCACATCTAGCTCAACCCCCTGTCTTTTGTCAGTGCCACTGTCTCCAATCCACAAATGATAGCAGATCTCATTATATATTGTAAAGCTTCCCTTTTACTTGTGTTACTATCCTTCTATCATAAATCACCCCTGATACTTATGGATCTTCACCTCTTGTGCATTGTTCATTGCTCTGGATGGTGGACCCCAGGTACTTCCACATTCACTACCTCTACTCCTTGTAGCTTGGTTGTCACACCTGTCTCCCTGTATTTTACACATATGTATTCTGTCTTGCTCTCCCTTGACTTTCATTCCTTTTTGGTCCTTAGCATATCTCCAACTTCCCAGGCTCTCTTTCATCTGCCCCCTACTCGCACCGCAGATCACAATGTCATTTGCAAAATCACAATCCATGTAGACTCCTGTCTGACCTCATCTGTCAGCCTTTCCATTACCATTGCAAACAAGAAGGGGCGCATAACCAATACCTGATGTAATCCAACCCCTACCTTGAACCCATCTGTCACTCCTAACAGATACCTTGGAAGGTGCCCTGCACCACCTTCACATACTTCTCTGCCACTCCTGACTTCCTCATGTAGTACTGCAGTTCTTCTCTTGGCACCCTATCATATGCTTTCTCTAGATCCACAAAGAGACAACACAATTCCTTCTGAGCTGCTCTATACTTTTCTATCAACACCCTAAAAGCAATCATTGCATCTATAGTGCTCTTTCTCAACATGGAGCCATACTGCTGCTGACTGATCATCAACCTTCTTCTTAATCTGACTTCAACAACTTTCACAGATCTATGGTTCATCAATTTTATACCTCTGCTTAAAAAAGCCTACACTTCATTCTTGGTTCATTTAAACATGTTTTGACCTATTCTTAGAGCTAACTATCACTTATAAAGCTAAAGTATAGGCATATTTTTTATTATGTCAGTTGCTAGTGGTGTACAAACATGTGATTATGTCTAGCCCTGTCACAGTATATTAATGTTATTTAGAGGTTCCTCTCATGGTTAAAAAAAAGGGTCATTTTAGACTTGCAGGATATTTTCTGTCCCAGCCACACACAAAATAGTAAAATATTCATTGGTTATGTAAACTCCCTATTTGCCTATCTCAGCAACCTCATCCCCAGACGCTGCTTCCACTACAGAAGGCATGTCAGCAGGGTTTAAGTATTCCTTCCACCACCCAACTATATCCTCAGTTGAAGTCAGCAGTGCCCCACCTTCACTACTACACCATGTGAGTAGAGCACCATTTTCCCCTCCTGAGTCGCCTGAATAGCCAGAATTGCTTCAAGCCAGTCCAAAAGTCTTTTTCCATGGCCTCACTGAACTCCTCCCATACCTAAGTTTTTGCTTCAGCCACCATACAAGCCATGTTCTGCTTGGCCTTCCAGTACTCATCAGCTGCCTCTAAAGTCCCACAGGTTAACCAAGTCCTATAGGACTCCTTCCTAAGCTTAATGGCTCCCGTCACCTCTAGTGTCTACCATCTGGTATGTGAAATACTGTATCACCACAACAGGCACCAACCACCTTCCAGCTGAAGCTTCATGCAGCAGCTTCCACAATGGAGGTGCAGAACATAGTCCATTCAGACTCAATGCCCTCAACCTCCCTGAGAATGCTGTTAAGGTTCTGTCCGAGGTGGGAGTTGAAGATCTTATGGACTGGGTGCACCTGGTCTGTCCAGCATCCTCCCCCACCACCTGATCACCACCAGGTGGTGATCAGTTGGCAGCTCAACTGCTCTCTTCACCCAAGTGTCCAGAACATATGGCCACAGATCTGATAATATGATTACAAAATTGACCTAGGGTGTCCTGGTGCCATATACAGTTATGGACACCTTTATATTCAAACATGGTGTTTGTGACAATGGAGTCCCTGGATGGAGCACCACCCAGTGACTCCAAGAAGACTGGTCATTCAGAGCATAAGCACCAAACAGTCAGGACCCTTTCTGTGACCCTCTTGTCCACCAGTGAAAAACCAGTGATGTACAGGCAGCAAGCCGAGGGGATATGAGGATACCCACCCCAGCCCACCAACAAAGGATTTTTCCCTTCAAGATGTCTTACAACTTACACATTATTCTGCTTGTTGGGTGTTAGCAGGCTTCTTACATTCTGATACCAAATCTTTCTTTTTTTTAAACAAGCACAACAAAAGCATGTGAAAAATGCATTTTTGTCAGAGAACGAGACCTGAGTTGTTGATCTCTCCACTCTCTATCTGAAATTTCACTGTCTGAAGCTGAACTGTTGTTATCCGCAGAAGGATGCCCGGCCTGTTTTCTTTGCCCCACTATCTGTTTGGCATGTCTGCGATTTGTATGATAACTTTCTGTGTCAACTCCGTCATTCCCCTCACCTCTGCTTTGTTCATCACTGTTATGACTGTCCTGAATTGATCCACCAGACTCATTAGTTTGTTCATCCAAATCTGATTCAGAAGGTGGATTGAAGCATGGCTTATCAGAGTTCAAGCCCTTCAACAATGCCAAAGCGTGCGCAACTGTATTCATCTTTGTGGGTACTTGGATTTTCTCTCCTTTGCAGTATGCATGCTAATTAGCTCTGCTGTATGTAGAAGCATTCTTCTTCTCCTCCCTCAGCTCACAGTGCATCTTCTTCTTCATTTGTTTTAAAATTACAAGTGCTATACTATGTGACCAGATAGGTAACAGTGCCCCCTATTGTATAGTGGTGTAAACACAGATTGCTGCAATATTGTCAATAGTGGGGAAATGTGTCACAATAATTGATACCATCACTGGTGGAGATAGTGTTAAAAAGTTCACTGCCCTCTCTCCTGAACAACTCCGTACCTCCACAGGTATGTCATCTGGATCAAAGACCTTGCCATTCTTCATCCTCTTCATAGATGCCCTCACCTCCTCCTCACTAATCCTCTGCACTTCCTGATTCACTAACTGTCCTCCATCCATCCTCCTCGCTCCTCAAAGTACTCCTTCTGTCTTCTCAACACACTCTCTTCACTTTCAGTCTTGAGCTTTAACCACCCTATCCTGCTGCACATCCTTTCCTGGTCAATCTCTTTGCCTAGCCAATTGATACAAGTACTTTTCTACTTCCTTAGTGTCCAACTCAGTATAAGCCTTTTCCTTTGTTTTTTCCACCTCTCTCTTTACTGAACATCTAGACTCCAAGTATTGTACACCTGTCTACTTTCTTCATCTCCCTGCCTATCCCACTTTCTCTTTGCCAGCCTCTTCCACTGAATACTTTCCTGCACTTCCTCATTCTGCCATCAGTTCTCCTTGTCTTCTTTCCTCTGTCTAAATGATACATTAAACACCTTCTTTCTTTCTCTCCCTTAGTTCCAGTGAAAGCATACCAAGACATTTTGGACAATTTCCTACTCCCAACTTTGTCGAAACAATTTGAGGATGGGCCTGTTCTAACATGACTGTACACCAGTGCACAAAGCAAAGACCATAAAAACATGGATGAGTGAGTGTGCGCCTTTAGGTCACAGAAAGGGCCCTGACTGTTTGGTGCTTATGCTCTGAATGACCAGTCTTCTTGGAGTCACTGGGTGGGGTTCGGGTGCTCCATTCAGGAACTCCATTGTCACAAACACCATGTATGGGCTGGATAAATGTCCATCCGAGAAAACTCTCTCTATTATTCACTTTCCCTTCCCCGTTACACTCTTTTCTCTTCGTTGAAATGTGCTAGATTACACATACATACAGCACACACACACACACACACACACAGGTATTCCTCTCACCCCTGAGCTCCCCGTTATCGTGGTACTTCTGTGTATCTCTTTAAAAGTGAGTAGAGAGGTTTCTAGCCTGAGAGCAGTGAATAACACTGTGTGAATAAATGTGTCTGCTTCTATGAGGGGAGAGGGCAGAGAGAAACTAAAAGAAAGAAATAAAGGAAGGTCTGACTCCCCCTGGAAATACCTACTCGGCTTGTTAAAATTTTGTGCACATGGTGCTGGGATGTTCATGCAGGCCAAGACTGCTGTTATGCAGCAATGTAATATTCAATGATATATTGCTGAATTGGAAAAAAAAAAAAAAAGTAAAAAATTTGATTGGCACCAATGGTGGTAAAGAGCTTATTGCTTGACAAATCCTAAAGCATTTGATGAAATTTTGAAGCTTGGTCTAGTGCCACCATCAGATAAAAACTTCATTTAAAATAGAAGCCCTGAGCATCACTTAATACCATTAAGCCATAGCTGTGCTTTATGCTTATGGCTGGCCCAGGTTTCCAAGGATCATGAGGCATGTGGAGCAGTGACTGTGATATGATTGACTACAAGCATGCAAATCAGCAACAAGGCAACACAAACTGATAACAAAGCAGCTTAAATGACAAAGAAAATGAAACCTTAAATTTACAAAAGCACAAATTTCTACAAAGAGGGAAACAATTGCCGCAGAGATGTAATGTGTTTGCGATTACACTTAAACAAGGTCATCACACTAACACAGTAAACCAACAATGAAACTGGTAAAACAGGATTTTACTTTCTCATCTTTTTCTTAGTTCCCATAATTCTAGGAGGAAGTCACCCAGTGCGTCTACACTGCAGCAAGATGATCTAATAAAGTTTGTTAGAACAACTTTTTGGAGCCTTTTTTAGCTTCAACTTTACAATAGGTAGGACATTCTAGAATTGCAAGATAATGAGCCTTTATTTTATACTTCTCTGTTTCAGAAGAAAAAAATTAATAAAGCATAAAAACATGATTTGCCCAACTCAAGCATCAAAGGTACACTTATGAGATATTTTAGTTGTTGTGCCATTAGTAATTTCAGTCTTTCTTTTCAAATCTTTTTTTTTGTTTTATTGCATTATGAACATCCTCTTTCAAGATATTACAAAGGAAACAGATTAAACATTTGTGAGCTAAGAAAACCATTTATGATAATTTCATTAGAAATGATATAGTAATAAGCTTAAAATTAGAGGCATGCAAGAGATTATTTGTACAACCCCAGTTCTGAAAAAGTTGGGATGGTGTGTAAAATGTAAATAAAACAGAAGGCAATGATTTTCAAATCACTGTAGTTTAATAATATTTTTATAAATAATATATTTGTAACATAACAGGCTTGTAACTGGGTTGCAATTCAGTGCTAGAATGAGTGTTTTTTCGGAAAAAGATGTTGGCTGTGGAATGTAATGAATCGTGAAAGTCAAGGAAAAATGAAGTTATTAAAGGAAAATTTGTCACTTTTTTGTAATATGGGCAGGGGTGAAAGTAAGCCGGTAAGATTCTGAACCGGTATGCAGTACCGGCAAGAGTTGGTGCAGCTGTCTTCTGTAAAGCCTTCATTAAGAACTGGTGACAGCTGTACTTTGGGTCAGAATAGATTCGCTAGCAATAAGCAGTCTAAAACATGACTTAATCATAGCTTCATTCAATAATTTTCTGGATTTTTTTCTTAAATAAACAAGCTGTACAAAATTATCACTCCACAACATTATCAAACATTTACGCTTCCAGCCCCGCCCCTTACTTCCGGCCTTCAATTTAATATAAAAAATATAAGACAATTTGGCCCTTTAAGTTGCTTTTTTGACATTTCGATAACTCCTCTTAATTGCAGGGGAAAGCGAAATATCAAAAAAGTAACTTAAAGGGCCAAATTGTCTAATATTTTTGACATCAAATCGCAGGCCGGAAGTAGGGGCGGGGCTGGAAGCGTAAATGTTTTATAATGTTGTGGAGTGATAATTTTGTACAGCGGCCAGGAGTGCTGAAAAATTCATTTTTTGCCACAAGTAAAATGTGTTACATGTCACATGACAGTATAATGTCAAAACACTGCAGGGAGGGGAGGAGCAAAGTGTGCCTGCTCTGTGCTGTGAGAGGAGCGGCACTTGAACTGTCAGCTCGCATCTTTGATGAAACTGCAGCACTGCATACAGGAGAGAAACTGAAGCTAAAGTATCGATCTTATTACACTAGTATTGATCAATATCAATACCAACGTTGGCATCGATATTATCCGCTCACCACTACATACAGGACAGGACTCGATCAGTTAACAGGCAATGAAACAGGTTTTCCAGAGCCAATATTAACCAGAGGGCGTAGTTTTTTTCGGGTGATTTTGGTTCGGCTAGTTAACAAGTTAATACGTTCACTGCGATGTTTAATGTCGGTCTGCTTGTTACAAAATATCTTAATTAAAAGCAAAGCGAGATTCACCAATTGTGTTTCATGTTATTCTGCTCAATTTCAACAACACAGCACAGCTCAAAACATCATTGACATGAGTCGTGTTAGTGTACAGTGTGTGCAAACATCTCAGTTCCTTAACAACAAAAATATATTCCACATTGTGAAGTGATTCTAATTTCTGCTTAATCCAGGCAGGCAATACTGCACACACACACACACACACACACACATACATATATATATATATATATATATATATATATATATATATATATATATATATATATATATATATATATATATATATATAAGGTTTTTGTCATAGTACTGGCAAGAATTTAAAACTACTTTCACCCCTGAATATGGGCAATAGTGTTGCACTGGTTGGAGTCACATACTAAATTACTAAATGAAGTCAGAAACAAAATCTCTCAGCCTGTCAACTCTGGCATTACAAGGACACATGTATATGTATGAGAAAAATAACACAAATAAATAAAATAAAAGGACAAACATTAAGAAGAGGAGCCTATAGAGAATCTATAGAGCTCATCTATGTCTGGCACAACAGTGCAAAATATGCCAGACATGACTGGCTAAATAAAAAAGAAACAAAATTGGAAAAATACAAAATATATCAAAGAGGGTTGAAGTTGCTGAAGTCAGCTTAAGAAGAAAGGTGATGATCAGTCAGCAGCAGTATGGCTCCACGTTGAGAAAGAGCACTATAGATGCAATGTTTGCTTTTAGAGTGTTGATAGAAAAGTATAGACAAGCTCAGAAGGAATTGTGTTGTCTCTTTGTGGATCTAGAGAAAGCATATGATAGGGTGCCAAGAGAAGAACTGCAGTACTGCATGAGGAAGTCAGGAGTGGCAGAGAAGTATGTGAAGGTGGTGCAGGACAAGTTGAAGAAAGACTTTAAAAACTGTGCTACCAGAAAGAAAACCCAGATAATAAATCAAAATAATAATAAAAAAAATAATCCCAAAAAATAATACCAATGACTTGAATATAACCCAGCAACCTCAGTGTATGTGCTCCATCAAAAAATAAAAATAAACAAACAAACAAAAAAACTGGTGAATTTCTCATTCATTCTGTGTGCTTTCATCATTTTTTGTTTTGGGTTTTGTCTGTGCAGACTGCGCATTTATAGTTAGAGGAGTAACCAACATGAAAACCAGAGATCTGTCTATGGGTGAAAAACAAGCAATTGTGAAGCTGAGAAAAGATGGAAAATCAGCCAGAGCCATTGCACAAACATTGGCCAAAGCCAGTTCAACTGTTTTGAATGTCCTGAAGAAGAAACACTGGTGTACTAATTAACAGATGCCAAACAGGTAGAACAAGTAAAACAACAGCAGCTGATGGCAGAAACATTGTAAATGTTGTAAAGAAAGACCTTCAAACAACTGTTAGTGATATCAGCAACAACCTCCAACAACAATCTACAGTTTGCAGAAGACTTCATGAGCAAAAGAACAGAGGCTTCACCTGAAGATGCAAATCACTAATTAGCAAGAAGAACAGGAAGGCCAGGTTGGAATTTGCCAAGAAATACAGAGACAAACCTCATAAATTTTTACGGACTGATGAGAGAAAGATGAAGCTTTACTCAGGTGATGGAAAGGCTAAAGTTTGGAGAAAGAAAGGATCTGCTCATGATCCCAAACATATGAAATCATCTGTGAAACACAGTGGAGGTGATGTCATGGCTTGTGCTTGCATGACTTCCTCTAGGACAGGCTCATAAAGCTTCATTGATGATGTCACGCATGGTGACTGCAGTACAATGAACTCAGAACTCAGGAACATTTTTCTGTCAATTTAATGAAAGATCCAACCACACTGACTGGGAGATCCTTTGTCACACGGCAAAATAGTGACCAAACCGCACTGCCTAAATAGCATTTTACCTGCTAAAGAAGAGACTGCCCCCAAAACAAACAAACAACAGCCTGGAAAACCATCACAAAAGAAGAATGCAAAAGTTTAGTGATGTCAGTGGGTCAGAGGTTAATGCAGTTGTTGCAAGCAAAGGATTTGCAACTAACTAACTAATTAAGTCTTTTTTACTTTATCTATTTCAAGTTTATCTGTTCCAATACTTCTGCTCACAAGAAAAAAAATGGTGGGTGCAGCCAAAAGTTGATATCTTCTGAACTGTGTATCAGATCCAGATGTAAATACCTGGAAATAAAAGCTGAGATTTTTTTTTATGTCAAACCCAAATGTTTTGAGTCTACAGCAAAAATAAAGGGATTGGCGTCACTGTTCCAATACTTTTGGAGGGGAGAGTATATAACTGCAATTAAATGGCTTTTTGTTTTTGCTTATCCTCAAGGCAAAAATAAAACATTGAAAATAAAGAATTGTGACTTTATTTAGTTAGTTAGTTTTTTGCCATTACCCTTCACTTCTCTCTGAAGTCCACAGAACATCTATTTTGGTTGCGATTGTGTCTCAGTGTGCGTTTACTTGCTGTCACTGTGTTCTGAATCTGAAAACCCACTGAGATTTCTCGTGGGTTTGTGTCATATGCTGCTGAGACTCCCTCCTGTCACTCAAGCAGATCTCAGTGTAGCTCCATATCCACAATTTCCTGTGCTGTGACAGCTCAACAATAGCATCAGTGCAAAGCGATGGACAGCTCTGTCTGCAGCCATTACTAAAGTGCACAGGTAGCCACCTTTGAATTTTTAATGGAAGCTCTCTCCCTCACTCTGTCACAGCAATAGAAATAAAATGATTTTGATGTTAAGACCAATTAATGCTTTTTCTCTGTTACTGTCAAGTCTTTTACCTCGCAGAAATGCATAATAGCACCTAATGTGCTGTGTGTGTGTGTGTGTGTGTGTGTGTGTAGAGAGAGAGAGTGTGTGAGAGAGAGAGTGTGTGAGAGAGAGAAGGGAAATAGGCTTTGACATTAGTTGGCTGTTAATTAGACAATTACCCAAAATGGACACTGCGGGGGGAATCCGGCAGTGTAGTGGCTTTTTACTGAGAACTGTTATAGACACAGCTGTATCTCAGAGGACCATAAAAATTAAGGGTTTGACTTTGGGCTCAGCTATTGCATCATTGGAGGGGATAAAGTTGTAATCCTTGAGTTCCTCCTTTTCTTTTCTCTTCTGGTGTGTGAGACCTTCTTTGTTGTTAGTTCTTATTCATCACCATTCTGTCCTTATTCCTGTCTTTATTCTTGTCAGTATAAATGTTGTGGAGTTAATGTTTCCAACCAAGGCATCAGCTGTTAACTCTTTAATTCCCAGGCTATTTTTGCTCATATTTTCATAGTTGCCATACGTCTTCGTTTTATATGATATGAACTCTGCTCTGTGATGCTGCTGTGATGAGCAAATTGCTAACGTTAGCATGCCAAGTTCTCCAGGTTATAGATACTATAAGGACAAGTTGCATTAGGAAAATTTTGACTTGAAAATAAAATTAAATAATTCCAATAAGGATCCATCTGTTTCACTGAAAACTAATATATGATTGTGACGATTAAGATAAAATCAGGGAACTATCAAGGTCACTAGGGGTCTGCCATTGTGTTAGTTTTGGTGTAACATTTCTGTCTGAATTTATAACATTGTATTCTTCAGTCCAAAAGACCTGTTAGTCCTGATTTTCAGTCCAGCTCTTGACTAATCTGGTATACCTCAGCCTTTTCTTTCTGTTTCCCTTCTTTAAAGATGACTTTTCGACAGCCATCTTTCCACTGAGACTATTTCTGACGAAGCTTTAAGGAGCAGTAGATTAAACTAAAGAAATGGGAACAAATTATGTGCTTTTGCGACAGGCTGCTAGTAAGAAAGTGCCTGAAGATACAATTTAAAATGTATTCTTTGCTAAGTACTCTGCAATGTGTCAGCACATCACTGGTTCATCCCTTGAGTTGTATGCCTTTTTAATGCTTGAATGATTCATAGGTCGGTGTTAAGTGGCTTAACAAGCAAAACAAATATTATTCTAAAAATACTCAGATACATGGACTGGACTTAAAAAGTAGGCAATGTCCAAAGAAAAGCTTTGAAAAACCTTCACAAAGCCTGGATAGCTATTGCTCACAACAACTCTTAAAATTTACAAGAAAGTCTGGCTCCTTAGGAGCAAAATATAAGCAAATAAGTGGTGCTGGGCACAACAAACCCCACTCATGGCAAATATTTTAAATGATTTAAACTTTGGCCATCTCACAAGCATCTCACTCTCCCAACATTGAATCCCTGAGATAAAACTTTGGTCATATTGTCCATGCCTGTAATTTTCCAGGGTTTAAAAAGTAGAACTGAGATAACTTTCATTTTATGAATGTAAATTGAGTTTCACATGTCAAATTCAAGTAGCCTGTATGTCTAGAATCTGGAATGGACCAGTTTCACTTGTAAACCAAATTTAAGAATGAAAAAATGCATTTAAAAAATATACTGTCAGTGCTCCCCCTCAGCCTCCCAGCAGTAGAATCTTTAGGTGGCACAAATCTCCTGAAAGCACAAGTTCTAGAACACATAATTACAGGTCTCAGTAGATCTTAAATGGGTGCATATGAACCTTGGTGACTTGCAAATGGCTCAGTAAGAACCAGCAATAAGAAATACTAAAATCATAATAAATATGAACGACTGAACCACCATCTAGGGCAGGGGTGGGTAAAACGTTTGGCTCTGGAGCCGCATTGACATTTGACAGATAGGCCGGGCCAGCACCAGATGCATGCATAAACATAAAAAAGGTATTATAGTGTTAATACTTCAATTTACTTTCAGTGGGAGCAGTGTTGTTTTTTTTTGCCAGTGCATTGAAGTCTGGTGTTGTTGTAGCAATTCTCAAAATCCTCAACATCAGTCATACTTATGATATGATTTGATTTGGGCAATTCTGTACCAATCTTCGGTGGGCCAGATTAAAAAGACCGAAAAGACCATGATACCCCATGGGCCATAGTTTGCCCACCCCTGATCTAGGGGTAACTGGCCGTCTTTTGTTTGGTAACAAACAAACAGAAAAACAGACAATACCCCTCTCTGGGGGCGGGGTAATTAAATGGTACTGTAAATGGACTAGTTCTTATGTAGTGCTTTTCTACTCTGTCTGAGCGCTTATACAACACGTTTACATTTACCCATTCGTACAAGCACTTCCATGTGTAAGTAAGCGAAGTGCTTTTATTGTCTAACACATTCACACACATTCATACTCCAACGTTTGCCTCAGAGAGCAATTTGGGATTCAGTATCTTGCCCAAGGATACTTCGGCACGCAGCCTGGAGCAGCCAGGAATCAAACTGCTGACCTTCTGATCAGTAGGTGACCTGCTCTATCTCCTGAGCTACAGCCAATTAGGGGTGGCCCAAGACTTTTGCACAACACTGTAAGTACAACTTTTAATCTTTGAATGCAGGCGTTTTCAGTCCCATTGCCACAGGTGTATAAAAGCAAGCACCTAGCCCTGCAGTCTGCCTTTACAAATATTTGTGAAAGAATGGGTCGCTTTAAAGAGCTCCTTGAATTCGAACGTAGTACTCTAATGGATGCCACTGGTGCCAGAATCAAGCTCAACTGTAAGCAGTATTTTAGTGCAAACTGGAAGTGCTTTCGATCCACAGCAACTCAGCTACGAAGTGGCAGACCACATAAAGTTACAGAGCTGGGTCGCTGACTGCTGAGGCTCATAGTGCATGAAAGGCATCAGTCTTCTGCTGACTCAATAACTGCACAATTCCAAACCTCCTCTGATATTATACAAAACTGAAGCGCAAACTTAATGGATGGTCTTTACCTCAGAGCAGGTCATAATATTTCTTAGGTAATTCCATTACAAATGTTCCAGTATCACAAACATGATCAAAAGCGTCAGTTCAGTGTCTCAAATGAGCTAGTGACTGGTTCTTGGAGTGACTTTAAATTGTCTTCATTTGTACAGTCTTCCTGAACGTGGATTGGTGGAGTTCACACTCTTCGGAGATGATTTTATAACCTTTTTTTAAAAACAAGAACAACAGGAACTCTGTTTTTTTTAATTTTCTTAAGACCTCAGAAAACTCATTTGTTTGTGGCATGATTTACTTTCTCAGTCATGCTGTGAGACTAAAGCTCTGATTCATGTTCGTTAGTCTGATTGTCATCCCACTGACTGAAAACACCTGACTAAATTTACTGCTAATCCTCACATACTTTTACCCCTTAAAGATATGTAATATTGGATAAACAAATAAACAACAAAGCTCAGTAATCACGTGTTCAGTTGGGTTCTCTTGATCTACTTTCAGGAGAAAATTGGATTATGTTTTACGTCATATTTATGCAGAACATTTTCCTGTGAATTTCATATTTCTGTGTTCCAGTTTGACTGACCTACTCCGAGATGTACATCTTTAAATAGCTTAAAAATAGGAATCAGTTATTAAGAATTATGATTTGTTTTCTTGTTAATAAATTTTTGTGTATATTGCTTTATTTTAAGTCAATAAAACTATATTTTTGCATCTGATCTGGGGGTGTCTTTTGCTGCCTTGTTGGTGTCACCTGTTGGCATTAGACTGGTGGAGTCTACTTCATAAAAATCTATAATTGAGTATTAATGATTTGAGCTAGTCCAAACTGTGCTATTACGTCCCAGCGCATGAAGCATAAATCTGTCAAGACGCTTTGTTTCTTCTAAGGAAGCGTGCCATTCCACCTACTCAAGTGGATTTTATGTTGGTTATTATGACAGCTGGAGTGGAGAGAGGGGGATATGAGCAGAGAAAAAAGCAGCCACAGCACGTCTTCATCCAGCTTTCAGTCAGAAGAGGAGACTTGAGAGCCGTGTGTGGGCATTAGCAGTCTGAGCAACAAAAATACCTAATGAAAAGCCAGTCGTGACTGACTATTTAAACTGAAAGTGATGGCTCTTTATAAGTTCTTCGTTTCAGAGAGATTGACAGGTATAATATTTCTCAGATACATGTCTGGCTTTTTCTGAACTGGCTCCAGAGCTGAAGAAAGGTGCAGTCGCACAACTTTGCTTTACAAATGACATCAGTCGGTTCATAAATGATGAGTTTCTTTGATGTAAATAAAAGTATGTTAATTATATTGTTATGACTAAAAAACAGCCCTTAATGGTCTACTGAAGTGGAAATGTATTTTCCAGTTAATCAAAAAACAGTGCTGAAAACACATTTGCTGAATACATAGTGGCAAAATAATTCAGAGTTCAGTATCTGTCCACTAAAACCTCTCAAAATTTCACACTAGCCGACTCTCCAATATAAGAAGCAGGGAAATTAATCAGTTTGATCCAGAAGTGACAGAAACAGAAGCACACCATTACAGTATTTATCATGAGAATTTTGATGATGAAAATGAATGGATATTTCCAAGTTTTTAAGTTTAAAAGTACCTGTTGTCACCCCTGAGTTATCATATACTGATGATTGGTCAGTAGCCAAAGGTGTCACAATGCAGTGCAACAGGTATCGCAGTGCATCCTTATTTCACATGCAGGGCAGTCAGAGCGAGTTATATAGAAGTTCATGAAAGCCCAAAACAGATGCCGTGAAACCACAGGCTACGTGGTCTGCTGGTGTCATTATCAGCGATGGCATAACCAACGAACCAAAGAAATAGCAAAAAAATGAGTCCCAGACACGAGTCAAACTCTAAGCCTTCTGGGTGGAAAAAGTCTGACTATTGCTGTTAGTTACTGCAGGGCAGAAGTGTCAGAAAATTACACTAAAATTACACATCATAGTATATTTGTGACTACTGTACCATGTCATTTAGTTTTGGAAAGAAATCTGGACTCGATGCAGTTCTGTGAAAGGGTGAGCACACCCTTACTCCCTCAGCAGGAATTAACAGGCTAAGTAGCAGCCAGGTGGGTGCTGCTAATCAAATGCACTCGTTTAATTGATGATCACTGAGTGTGAGCACCTCTAAAAACACAGACATTTCGGAGTTTTGTTGATCTGAAGCCTTCAGGTGTGTGTTGACCCAGTGCCACAATCTTCCCAGCACTGAATATCTTAGCACATTCACCCAAGGTCAGACTGTGCGATGCTCAGAAAAACTGCAACAAACCCAAGAGAGAACTACATCTCAGACTCTACAGCTTCAGCTAGCATGTTAAATATTCCAGTTCAATTAGTACAATTAGGAAAAGACTGAACAAGTATGGCTTGTTTGAAAGAGTTAGCTTCTTTCTAAACAGCAAACAGAGCATATCAGCACAAACACCTCATACCAATTGTCAAGTGTGGTGATTGGGGGGGGGGGCATTTGGGCTTGTTTCGCAGCTTGGCCAAAACTGGGTCATGCATGAGGACAATGATCCCAAGCACAGCAGAAAATCTACAACACAAACAGAATGGCTGAAAAATAAAAGAATCAAAGTGCTGCAATGGACTAGTGAAAGTCCAGACTTCAACCCACTGAATTGCTGAGGTGGGAGAGAGCGGTGTATAAATGAATACCTGCAAACCTCAATGAACTGAGGAAATGTCGTAAAGAAGAGTGAGCCAAAGAGACTCAAATGAGAATGTCATACAGAAAAAACAGTTACTTCAGGTTATTGCTGCTAAAGGCGGTTCTGTAAGCTGCTGAATCAGTGGGTGCATTCGTTTTTCCACAGGGCTGCAAAGAGTCCTATAAAAACTTTTTCACATGACTGTAACTATGCACATGATTTGAAGGGCTTGCGTGTCACTTACATTGTTAAACCAGTGTTACAGCTTCACCCAAGTTTTGTGCATTAGGCAAATGTGCAGTTCATGGCAAAATGAGACCAGCTGTCATGGTCCATGATCAAAGCTTTGTCAAACTAGCTTTGGCTTGCACACAGCCAGTTTGGCTGACATGAGCATTGTTTGGACTTTTGCATTAAGCGCAATCAAAGTGCAAGACGTTGTGTAGATTGTGCAGCTTTGCATCAGCAACAACTGGTGCAGTCAAGTATCACTTCAAATAAGACAATATTTTTTGTTGCAAACCTTTACTTTTCAATAATTGTGGCCTTGATTTTTTTAAATGTATTATTATTATTATTATTATTGTTATCATTATTAGTGTATTTGTACAACATCTCGCGTCAATTTACCTCTCATTTTGATGGTTGAAGTCACATAGCTGTACTGCAGCCAATATTCATATTATTATATAAAAAAACTGCTGCAGCTGTAGTGAAATGTTTTGACACATGAGCCAATAGCTGTGACAAGTTTTTGACAAAACCTGATTGTGTTTCAAGGCTGAAGAATAGCTGCATTTTCAAGGATGAAAGATTCTTACTCTCAGTTTTGATAATTCACCATTCAATTGGTGGTTTATACAAACTCTACCACAGCTGAAGCCAGGGTTAGATTACTTAGAAAGGTCTGCTCTCACATGAGCGTGTTAGAGTGGCGAGAGAAACACAAGTCTTGAAAAGCTAATTAATTTAATGGAAATGCAGAATCTTCACACTTTTAGCTGTTATTGTATCTGTTTATGATAAACAGTCAGTGTAATTTCTGTAAAATAATTAAAACCACTATTTAATTTATTGGGGGGGGGGCGTAATTAAACTTCTGGTTCTGCAACAATATGCCGATGGCGGGACAATTTGGTAAGATTTATTGTATACATACATAAGAATCCAATCACACATGGAAAAAGATTTTTTTTTTCTCTGTAAAACTACAACTTTGTATATAATCAGTTTTATTAAACTGATTTTTTTCCTGCCAAGTTCTCGCAGCAGTGCTGTATCTGTAAATGTGACTAATGGAAGGGTTGAAATTAAAATCTCCCCAGCTCAGTAGAGGAGGCTAATTGATTGGATATGATTTGTCCAGTTATGGCAGTAACAACAGCAAAACAGGAAGGTGTGGATGTATTGGTTAAGAGCCTGGTGGACAGAACACCCACAAATATCAGCAATTAAACTGATAAATACCCTGTAGTCAAAAATGTGTTTACATCAGTGTTCCTGGAGTTTTCTCAGATTTTTCAGTGGGAAGTATGAAGTTTCTGTTAGTGCTTTTTTCTCATCGAGCTTGGGTTCTAGACCAAATTTTCTTCTGGAATCACTAAAACCTTATTTGCCAACAAATTGCCCTAGAGGGGTACACTTGTATAGATGATACCTGTAGGGACAGGTAAAATCTATTCCTGTCCCTACAGGTATAGATTATACAGGAATTGATTATACATAGATGATACAGGAACCTTTACTGTATCACACTGCATTTACTGGAATTTGGCGTGCATGCCTAATAGTTTCTGTCTAAAAAGAGTGATGTTTCTAACTAATAAATGCTACTCGATCCCTTCATGTGGCTGTAAAGGCTGTGACACACCTTAGCAACTCACACCAACCTGAACCTAACACTGTGAAGTCACAAAGTGTCTTACAGTTGAAAACAAAGCCAAGAATAGGCACAAGCTTCTGAAGAGAGCACAAATTATGGCCCCTGTGCCTGCAGTCATGAATCAATCTTGTGGCAACAGGGACGCGATGATCAAACCACCGAAACATTCTGCCGTTAGGTCCTTGCAGGCGAGCGGGCTCATCACGAAAAGATGAATCAATTACTCGTTTGTGCGAAGGCAGGCTGACTCAGCTGCACATTGATTTCACACAGGATGTCATCTTCCACCATTAGCCACGTTATCTGTTGTGTTGCGCTGCAGTGATTCGGGCAAATAAACTCACATTTACTGCCCTGGCATTACATATGCACAGTAGAGATGCGGTGACGTCAGTCAGGGAGGCAAATACATGTCCTGTTTCTATATGCCTCAACAAATGCATGGGGAATCTACAAAATATGAGACTTCATAGGTAAATGCATACTAAATGTGCAATATAGATTTGGACATGTTCTGCTCATACACACATATACACATACTGGACTATGTCACCTTCACATCATTCACAGCAGTTAAGAGATACAGGAGGCCTAACCAAAGAAAAGCTGTATTTGTTATGAACACGTCACTGCATTTTTTTATAGGTCGAGTCCCTCATGGATTCAACAAGTGGGGTTCACCCCACTCTACAGCTTCACCACTTCAATCAAGCCCTCATCCGTTTCTCTCTGTGTGCTTTTGTATATGTGCAAAGAAATGTCTTTCATGATCTTGGTGCGTGTGTGTATGTGTGTAAGTGATTGAGGGGAGGTATGCAGAAAAAGTGTGTGTAATGAGGTGGCAAAAAATGTCTTTCAAGATACTTCCCCCACTCTGAACTCCCATCTTGTTAACTGACAAAGCTTTGAAGACGAGTCTTTTCAACCTAATGCAGCGATGTCTAGATCACACTCAAGTATTATGGTACATAAACATAAACACAGGCATGCAGGCACATACCCTGTACGATGCGAGATGTGGGATCAAACCACAACGAGCAACAAGAACACAAGAAAACACAATTTTTTCAATCATTTTGTCAGATGAGAGATTAAAGGTGTGCCACACGGGTCAATGAAAGAGTCACTGACGAGGAAAAAAAAAAGAAAAGTTAGGAAAACATGAAAACTAGCCTGTGACTTGACGCTGCACACACGGATCCTGGAATGCCTAGAACTATACAAGCTCAACAGCACCCTACGAGCCATCATCAACTCAGTGGGAATGCTGTTCTGCATTGGCTCGAATCCCCTCAGCCAGATCATCACCACGACTGGCTACGGATACCGACTACAAAATGGACCAACCATCAGCCACCTCATGTAAATGGATGACATCAAACTGTATGCCAGGAGTGAACGAGACTGTGATTCACTGATCCACACTACATGGATCTACAGCAATGACATTGGAATGTCATTCGGACTGGAGAAGTATAGTCGGATGGTAACAAAAAGAGGGAAGGTAGTCAGAACTGAGGGGATTTCACTACCAGATGGCAACATTGCAGTCACTGAAGACAGCTACAAGTACCTTGGAATCCCACAGGCAAATGGGAACCATGAAGAGGCCACTAGGAAAGCTGCAACCTCCACGTACCTGCAGAGAGTAAGGCAAGTCCTGAAGAGTCAGCTGAATGGGAAGAACATGATTCAGGCAATCAACACCTACGCCCTGCCAGTTCTCAGATACCCTGCTGGGATAATAAGCTGGCCAAAGGAGGAGATAGAATCCACTAATATCAAGACGAGAAAGCTCCTTACCATGCATGGACGGTTTCATCCCAAATCCAGCACCCTGAGAGTGTACGCTAAGCAGAACGAAGGAGGCCGAGGACTAGTGTCCTCCAAGCTTTTGTCAGAGGACACTGAGGTTATTTTACTGAGGTTATTTTACACCGAAATCAATCCAAGTGGTTCTTGAAATTTTGAAAACTTGCTCTGTGATGTAGAAAAAGATTGCTGGATTTTGCTGCAGCTTTTCTACAAAGTGAAAATATTCATAAAGCAGCTTAATTTCTGCTACACAAATAGTTTCTTTAACAGTTGCTGGGATTCAGAAAAGAAACTGATGTGAAAGCAGGATGAAAGGAGCCTTTTTTACTTGTTGCATTTCAGATTTTTATCACAGCTCATTCAGTCCAACATCTGACTAAAGCTAAGCATAAACTAACCTGGTGATAAAAGCTCATTCTTACTGTCCCACCTTTGTGCATTTATTTATTTATTTTAAATTCAGCATCAGATTTACGATCGCACAATGATGAAAAAATCTGAAGAAAGGTATACTGAGAGGAAGCGTGCTCTCCCCCAGAATAAGTCACAAGAGCTCACTGAATGGCTTGATGACTATGTTATCACATGTTATGCTCTTCACAGTCCGAGATTACAACCCAGCTGAACACAAGTGGAACATTCAGTCATGTGTTAGACAGCACTTCCTCCACCATCATCAAAACACCAACTGAGGGAATATCACAGAGACAGAGAGAGAGAGAGAATGACTGCTAAAACCTTCCTGGAGAATTGTGGTAAAAGAACATTGTGTAGAAGTCTGTGTGAAAACTGCCCTCAGCTCCTTTCCTCTGTGACCTCAGTCAGGGTCTTAGTTTTGGGTCATGCTGAATCAAACATTAAGTCACTTTTGTAAATTAAAGAGTGAAGACAGGAGGATCATCCAGGATCAACACAAGGAGCTCATTGGTTAAGGACCGCTAGCCACCTCTCACTCATCACATCTGATTTTGGAGCACTGAGATGGCGACAGTGAAAACACTCAATTTGAGGCTTTATAACAGAACATCACGGTGGCTATGCCCATCTTTAAAGAGTCTATGGGTTAAACCCTAAAGCACGATTACATTTGAGTTCCCCGGAGAACTTTTTATCCTTGTTCACCTGTAACTTTGGCACTTTGCTCACGTACAATGGTCTTTTATGTCATAATAGCACATAAATAATGGACTATTTGAGAATGAAATAAAATGAAATAGATTTTTAAGCTATTACAGTTCAATACATCTCTAGGCTGCTCAGTTAAAAAAACAAAACAATGCATTTCTAAGTGAGACGCTGAAAACTTTTTTTCCTATCTCACATAATCCATCCATTAGCGCTCTAACTGACAAAAGGACTCTGGTCAGTGGAACGTGCTGAGCATGATATCAATGGCTAAAACTCTGTGGACAAACTAGTACACATATCCATAAAACTGCAGATATACCCTACTGCTACATTTTCTCACATCTTCTGCTTTGACACTCAGACAGTTGTGCCTGTCTGCATTTCATTAGCCTGTCTCATTAAGACACTTCAATCAAATGGGGGTAAAACATTTTCCTCATCGTCAGTGCTGAAATACGATCACACAGGCGCGCACACCGATGCACACACTCTACATACAAAGTCTCTCCCTCACTCATTGTCCCAGGCTAATTTAACCTACATACATCAGTCATCCATCAACATAACCACATTGTAAAGGAGGATCAAGGGGGCCATAAATATTTAACCCTCCATTAAATCGACCATGTTTCACTGCACAGTGTCCACACACGCTCCGCAGCTCTTACACGCTGACCCCTTCCTCTCCTCGGCATATGTGGTGAGTGAGCAGCAATTTGTTGTTATTGTTGTTTTCAGGTTGATGAAGAGTCAGCGGGGACGCGGGGGCAGTGGAGGGTGAGGGGCGCCTTTAATTTCACCCCTCTGCTCGTCTCAGGCGCCATGGGTGCAGCAGGGGCTTAATTAGAATGCGTTTTAAATATTGATGGGGCCGGATGTCCCTACAGTAAGGCAAGCACATGAGAAACCGGAGCGCAGGAGATGAAACTCAATGAGCGCAAACACAAACTCTGACAGCTCAGAACTGCCCGGCTTATTCATTAATTAAAAGAAGAGGGATGGCTGAAAAGAAATGAACGAGGGGAACTGGGATGTTGTATTGATGAACAGATGCAACTGTGGTTTAGACAAAGCAAGGCAACAGAAGAATATCCCAGAAATGGGTGCTGCAGCAATCATCATTTTATCCTCAAGCTTTAACTGTAAGAAAAACTCATGTAAATGTGAATCTTCATTTTTTTTTTTTTTTTTGCACTGAACTGAGGTTCCACCAATCAGAACAATTTAGTGTTTTAAGTCTTGTTTTGTTGATACTTCTAAAATGAGGCTGTTGTTGGAAGGGAGGGAAGGCCAGCTGCCATATTTTGGTCTTTATCGGTGTGGCGACTAGCTGACTCTGCAGCCATCTGCTTCAAATGCACCTGTACATCAAATATCTTGACACAGAAAAGCGCACAATAGATAAAGTTAAGATGATTCTGACTGACAGCATTTAGTTTGAATATTTTCTATAGATATTGTGATTAGCATTTTCATGAATTCTTTTCTGTATAAAACTCTTCTGGTGAAATTCTCATATTGCCCTAAATTACAGTAGTGTGCAGAAGTCTTGAGCCAGGCCTTATTTCTTTATAGTTTGTGTCCAAGAAATGGGACGTCCTTGTAAGTTTAATAAACTGGGCGTGAGCAGCGGTTCTCCGGGCTTTCTGATGGTTTTTCTTTATCAGTGATTTTCAGTCCGAGCATTTTCACAGGAATGTTTTTCTTTAGTTTTTGTTTTTTCTTGTTTCTTTGTCTGTTCAGCCACGTAACTCTGACCTGTGAATCATTCAAACATTTAAAAAAAAGGCACCTAATTGAAGGGCTCATTCAGTGTTATGTCTACTCATAACAGGCAACTTAACAAAAAGTCAATTTTATAATCTATCTTCAGGCAATTTGTTACCAGCAGCCTTTTACAAAAATGTATAGTTTCTTCTTATTTCTGTAGCTGAGAAATTGTCCATGTAACAATTTGAAAGACATAAAATAATACTTATAATATGCACCAGCAAACTGATTAACAAAGAGCTGAAAACTTGGCATATTATTGAATGGTCTGCAGTGTGCTCTTACAAATATTTTTTGGAGGACAAAAGTGTAGAACAAAAGAAAAATGGCAGGCTTAAAAGAGTATCTACAGCAGATTGTATCTGAGAGTCATGCCTTTAAAAAATAGGAAAAGATCCAGCAAAGGCCTGATACAGGACCTGAGAGAAGCATCTGCCCCTTTGTCTCCAGTTCACCAAAGCCTCAGTGGTCTCAGTGGAAGGGTGGCTGTCACAAAGCCGTTCTTAAGGAAGGGAAGGGAGGAAAGGCAAATTACACAAGAACTGCACTGAAAATCAGGGACAACAGATCTGTGATGAATCTGAATTTGAAAATTTTTATTCATTTTTTGGAGGTCAGAAGAGAGGCACAACAATGAGTCAGCCATCTGTAAATACCAATACCAAATATTAGCTTATAATATTTTTTAATGTTTTGTTGCCCTACACTGATGTTTGCACATGTTTCAAAAACTCACTGCAGCTATTTCACATTTTCCTAGCAAAATATAGAGAAATGAAGGATGGCTCAAGACATTTACACATCAATGTAGAACACAAATAGCATTTCCAGTGAACACACACACACACACAGACACAATCTAAGCAATTTGGCCAGTGTCATCCATGAGCAACATTCACAGGAAGCAAAAGTGGAGCTGTGGGAGGATTTGAAGACTTCCAGACTCTTCTCTGTCATAACTGCTGTAGAAATGAAGCTTTACTCTAATCAACTAGGACGGGCTTCAGAGAGAGAGAGAACAAAGTGAGGTTAAGGAGAGGGGGGGGCAGCACATACAGCACATAAATAAGCCTATTGCCTATAAACAAGCAATAAGAGTGCTATCAGCATAAAAACAATAGCATACAAGAATAAATTGGAGATGGCCTCTGCCAATAACTTACTTACTGGATTTTGTTCTGTTAAATGTGCTGATGTGAAGGCAATCAAAGTTTGGAACATGGCCAGGTTAGAGGAGAAGTGAGGAAAGAAAGAAAACAGAAGCGGAGAAGTAAAAAAAAAAAAGGTTTTGACAAGTGAAAGGAAGAAAACGAGAGGAGAGGAGGGGGAAAATAAAGAACGACAGTTAAAAGAAGAGAGGATAAAAATCTAAAAGACTGGGAACAGGCAGTGAAGGCCAGAGGAAACAAGTGCCAGTTCTGTTTTATATTTTTTATGTGCGAACAGGGAAGAGTAGTTGAGTTTCTAAAACTGTGTTGTGACATATTTATGTGTCTGCCCAAACGGGAATTTCTCCATTTGCCTTGTGCAAGGTCAGCCAGGTTACAGCAGTGCTGGAGCAGCCTGAAGTTGAAGAAAGAGCTCGCACAAAAGTGAGATTTCTGTCATCCGCAGTTGTTACCTCGTCAGTCAGATCTGCACTTGAGTTCATAGGAACAAGCACAAAGCTGCCTGTGACATTGGAAAAGGTGAAGATGAAGCTTTAATGATTCCTGTAGGGAAATCAAGATCAAAAACTCTCAACACATCAAAGGACAACGATATAGATAAAGGGGGAAATAAATAAAAATATGCTAAGAAAATGAAGTTTGCCAGACAAAGTGAATGTGAGAAAAGAAAATGAGGACAAATGTGATGCTGTAATCAGATTTAGTAAGAAGAGTCCATCCATCCATCCATCCATCCATCCATCCATCCATCTTCCTTTATACTTATCCAATTCAGGCTGGAGGCTTTCCCAGCTGTCGTAGTCACACACCCTGGATGGGTCAACAGTCTATTGCAGGGCCCATGGCCAATTACAACATACAAAACTATGAATTAGGTAATTGTGCAGCATATTTATGAGGTTAAATTAGGTGTACTTGAATGGGATAAAAATTTAAACTCCACTCAAAGCAAAAATTAGACCCAATGTAAATGTGTCCCAACTCTCCTTCAGCTGGTATCCTGTTCAGTGACAGATTGGGATAGGCCCCACCTTTCCTGTAACTCAGAGACGGGAAGGGCGGATATGAATTTTCATTTCCTCTTTCCTCTTTTACTTAATGTTAAATCTCATTATTACAGATCCTAAAAATACAGAATCACAAAGGAGCCAGACAGGCTCTAATCCACTCTTGAGTTCAGGTGCAGGGAAAATAATGTCAAAGGTGTCTCTAAAGCTAATAACTTCCTCAGAAGCAAATTTGTTTGCACCTCAAGCAAGCACCGAAACTTTTCTTACAGTGCCGGTGAAACGTCATGGAGATGTGATGGAACATCATTTGCATAAAAAGGATTGGAAGCAGGCCTGGGTTATTTCCACAGCCCCTGGTAGAATAGTTTTAAGTTAGCTAAGCAGTTGTCAAATAATTTTAATGTGGAACTGTATGATGCAAACTGTTTGATGAGATCAGGTTTCCCGAATGCAGAAGACTCAGATGTAAGTTGTAGAATCATTTATGGTGGCTTACTTGGTACCAAGGAGAATCAGGACAACCTCACATACTTACAGGCTGCATTATTACCACAATTCTGAGGCTGTCCTTCCACTGGGAGTGTTTTTATACTTCAGACAAATATCCTGCTCATCCCGTCATTCAGATAACATCCTTTCATATTTTTTTTTTGCTTACAGCCCAGCTTTCTGACTTTCACATAGCTTCAGTCACAAATAAACATAATGAAGACGGACACAAAAGAACGACTTTGAGGCCACAGAGATAGATAGACTCCAGACACTGAAGCCAGAGTCCCTAGGCATGATCCTGTGGGACCTTAGCAATAAAAAGGAGCAACCTTATCTAAAAGTCGCTATCACAAAGGGAGGCAAAGTTTAGAAGATGGATAAGAGTAAGAGTAAAAAGCAGGGCAGCAGCAATTTTCATACATATCCAAATTAGATTTACAAAGAGGAACTCAGTAATCATTGCTGAAGCATGTAATTTTCAAATCTGCCATCTGATGACTCTGACACTGCACCGGCAACGGTTCGAGCTTCTTTTTTTTCAAATCTTGTTTAAAAGGAAAACAGTAGTTACAGAGGACTTACGCGATTTAAGCAATTACTTCGTATGTATTGTTCTGAAAAAGCAATCTCCTTCAAAAGAGAGAAGAAAAACCCAAGGAATAAAAGAAGACAAAAAAAAACCCAACAAGAGGACACAGAGGAGAGAGAAAATCAAAGTGGGAAAGAAGCACACAGCGATAATATGAAATGTTGACAGAAAGACAGCGCAGATTAGTCCAGGAGGAAGGGAAAATTGAACATTAAAGTTGAGAGGAAACAGACAGAGGATAAGATGTAAGAGCGGGAGAGAGAGAAGGTAACTTTGAAACGAGGGCAAAGAAAAAGAGAGAACACTTTAAAGGTGAAGGCTGTGGCCTTGACTAATCGTCCATACGGCCCGGTGGCAGCAGAGCTGCAGGGAGCCGCCAAGTGTGTGTGTGCGTGTGAGGGAGCGAGATGAATATGCATTGTTTTCTGTCAAACGTCAGGCTGCCAGCAGGTCGCCAACTTGGCCCATTATAGCCAGGGAGGACAGCTAACATGGATCATGCACACCTGCGCACACAAAGCAGAACACGGACACGAGTGTGTTGTCACAAGCAGTACATGCGCCTTCAAAAACAGCTACAGAAAACACCTGAAAAAAAAACACGAGTTATGAAAGGAAATGAAAAGTTTGTCTTCACAGCACATAGTTTTTGCTGCTTCATTATCCTTTTCTGTCTTTCTTTATTCATCTATAAAAACTTTGCCCACAACCTGCCTCATTTACTCATCTCTCATTTTACTTTCAAAGTTGCTCTGAATTCCGTTGCCCTCTCAGACATACACGTCATTGGCATTAATGCAGGGCCAATTTTACACATTCGCCTCCAGTGCACCAGTCACTTTTATGTAAAAAAAAGAAAGCCGGAGTGGCAGTTTCATTATTAACATGTAAAAACTACTGCAGTACAAGGTTTAATGCACAGCTATATTAAAGGGAGCCCACATGCTGCTGGAATAGTGGATGGTCATATTAAACATGGCCAAAGTTTACAAAACATGGCCAGAAAATGAAGTCAGAATATATACAAAATTTCGGGCTTGAGGCTGTCCTGATTCAGTTTTTGATTCTATTCTTGGATCTGTGTGATGTTTACTGATCTGTGGAGTATCAATATCACTGTATCTGTCTTTCACCCCATCACTCTCACAGCTTTCACCTGTTGCTCAGCACAGCAACCAAATGCCACGTGTTGCTGTTTAATTTTTTGATTGGTTGATGTGGTGGATTTTTCCCACCAATAGGAAAGGGGATGTTGTCATCTTTTTTTTTTTTTAATTGCACACAAGTTATGATTTTTTTTCCAGTTATGTTTTGTTTTTTTTCCCCCATAACTGAGGCCTAGGAGAGCAATTTCTGACAGATTGATTTACCACTTGGTATGGCCACCACACCAGCAAGGCCTTAGAGAGCGTGGTGTGCACGGTACATCACTGGCATGTAAGCTGCCCAGCTTGGAAGAGCTGTAAACTCAGCAGTGCCTCAGAGTTTGCATGGGAGTTAAAAGGGACCTCACTTACTAACACAACAGTCTGTTCTCTTGGTTTCCCTCTGGTAGGAAATACAGAATTTACAATGTAGGAGAGTTTCTACAAGCAATAAGACTACTCAGCAAACAACACACAGCACATTATTTATATTGTATGTCACTCACCCATTTATGTAAATGTACACACACACACACACACACACACACACATTTTCACTTCATTAATTATCAATTAATTAATTTCACTTCAAGTTTAATATGTATTTTATGTGTCATGATCTGGGCAGCCTCTGTGTTTGTTGTTATTCTTTTTCCTCTTTTAGTTTTCTTTTTGTTTTTAATCTGTGCAGGCAGAGTTGTGGGCAGATTCATCCCCTGCGTCTGTCCTTGGTGGGGCCCTCTCTCTGTGCTTCGTTCCACACCTGTTTGGAGTCTCCTCATCACCCAGGGTATTCAGCGGCTGGAAGGACTGCCAATCTTTGTCAGATCGTTACACCTCCCATGGTGATAATTAGGCTCCCCATGTTTACTTTCCATTTGAGTCACCTGCTCTAACCTCGCTCAGTGATCCTGATTTCTGATTTACCCGCATTCCCAAGGAGCTCTGCTCAAGCTTCCAGCCATACTCACTTGCCTGTTCATTCTCTGCCACTGCTTGCCTTCCCTCATTGGATACCTGCCGTCCTGTAACCACCTCTACAATTCCTGTTCAGATAATTCCAAGTAAGGCTTTTCCATTCCTTCACTCAAAGTTTAGGATACTTCACAGATAACACTGGCCGAGAATACCCCACTGTCTCCTCTTTTGCAGAATTTCCACTTGTTTATTGATAACCAGCTTCCAAGCCACTTCCCAGTCCCCAGAACACTTCAATAACTTGTTCAGTAAACCTTTTAAAACTGCCGTCTGTGAGCTGAGACTGTCTTTTGAGTCTATGCCCTGTGATATCATGACAAAATGATCTGGCCAGATTCTGGACTCCTCAGACTCAGCCACTGTACGAGCAGACACTGACAGAGCTTTCTGATTGGCCAACACTATAAAATCTTAACAACTCTAGTTAAAGAGTTGAAAGTAGCCCATCAATACCTGGATGTTATTCAGTCTACAGATGCAAAATTGCCTAAACCCACCACTTCCCAGCACACTAGTGCACCTCCGATCCCAGCCCCAAATACAATCTAGGAGCACTCTCTCTCTGCAGTACGGTTCCTCAAACTTTCTGAGGTGAGTTGGGCCACTGTGGGCAGTTCCTTCTGCAGTGTTCCTTGTTGTTTAGCCATGAACCTCGGCCTTCCTTCAGTGGTTATTCTAAGATTTCCCATGTTGTAGCACTGTTAAAAGATAGAGCACTTCAGTGGGCCAAGTCCTACCTTTTGACTAACCCAATTGAGACTGGTTCTTGTTGAATTCATAGAGGAAGTCAAGTGTGTTTTTGGCAGTTGTGTTTGCTGCTGAGTTTTCTGTGCTGGTGCTTCAGGCTCCACCTCAGAGTCTCTAATGAAGCTGATGCATTTGGGATGAGGAAGATTAACACCGGAGGAACGGCAGTGGAGGATGAAGGCAAAGGTTTGTTTTGTACTGTGGAAAAAACACAACCGACAACTGGTTGGAAAAGAGGAGTTCTGGAGTTTGTTTGTGTGCAACCTGTTATTCCCTCATCCCATCCTTCTCAAATAGTTACTCATGCTCCATCACCAGACCTAACCTTAGAGCTTTTTTTTTTCTTTTCTGAAGATCGGAGCCAAGTCTTAGTTATTTATTTCAATCGTGTGTAAGGCAGTCGCAAGTAAGAATTTCATTGCTCAGCATAACCACTGTGTTTTGCGGTGTATATGAAAATAAACTTCTTGAATCTTGAATCTTGGAGATTGACGCTTCTGTCTCCAAGGTGAGCGCTGCCCTTTCCCAGAATGGTGACCCTTACAATAAGCTGTGAATGTAAAGCAGATGTTCCTCTGGGTGCGCCTCAGGCGGGGCCCTCTCGCTGATTGTCTTTCTGCACTTGTTCTGGTAATCTCCTCGTCCAGGGTATTTAGCTGCTAGAAGGACTACAGCCCTCTGCCAGATCATTACACCTTAAATTGGTGGTTATTAGTCTCTCCATGTTTGCTTTCCATTTGAGTTACCTGCATTTGCTAATTCTGTCTGCCTTCTAGTCACCTGCTCCAAGCTCACTCAGTGATCTTGATTTCTGACATATCAGCATTCCCAAGGAGCTCTGCTCAAGCCTCCAGCCATACTCACCTGCCTACCCACTCTGTGCTACCACTCATGTTCCCTCATTAGATACCTGCCTGCCATCCTCTAACCGCCTCCATGATTTATGTCAATGATCCCAAATAAGGTTTTTATGTTCATTCACTCAAAGTATAAGATATTTCTCAGATTTCATTGGCCAAAAATACTCCCACTTTCTTATTCGGTAGAATCTCCACTTGTGTACCAATAACCAGTTTCCTTGTCAGAGCCCCAGACCACTTCAGTAACTTGTTCAATAAACCTTTTAAAACTGCCATCTCTGAGCTGAGTCTGTCTTTTGAGTTCAATGCCTGTGCTGTCATGACAGAATATCTAATAAGACTTATGTCTCACACTAATTTGTAAGAATTAATTAATATTTAATATACACTTGTTTTATTTACTTTCCATACTTTTTCTGAAAGGTGAAAAGTGCCTGATGGTGAGTTTTGATATTAGCAGTCCTGTTCTTTTCTTGCTATTTGGGGTGACAGAATGATTCCAAGAACCACTTTTTAAATATTTGAGGAATTTAAAGTTCTTACTTTCTTGCTCGGTTGTGTTATTTTTTTTTTCAGGATGGGTAATGGAGCGTATTCAGACTCAACACAAAGTAAAAACTGAAGAGAGGTCATAATCAGTTTAACTTGAACTGACTTTGCTTCAAAACTCAGGAATCTTATTTAAATCTTAGGAACGATTCCCCTCCTCCTGATGTAAAAGTGTACAGTGTATTTAATTTCAATTTAATAGCATAACTGTTCCAGCAGTCCACAATATATGCCCAACTGCAAAAGTCAGCAAAGTGTAAAAGTCTCATACTGTAAATGAGACTATCTTCAGGTTTTTACAGCTGCTGTTGATTTTGAAGCATCAGCAGTGTTCTTCTGAGTGGCTGTCAGATGTGTAGTAACTCTTAGACACCAGACAGCATAGCCAGCTGTATATGCCCACAGACTGATATTGAGCCTAGCCATCCTAGCTTCTGCATCCCAAATCACCATTTTCTTGCTCCTGTCACATTTTTACTCAGTTTTGGCTTATTTGTACTGCAATATAAAGTCTTGCACTACTTTGAAAGCGGAACTGTCATCTGTATTTCTTTGATTATTTATTTTAAAATAGAGACTTTGTCAACTTCTAACCACACTGCAACAGGACCCAGGGACTGTGAAGAAGATTGTGCTTGCCTCTGTCTGCCTGCACTACCTCATGCACATGAGGAATCCTCATCAGAAGAACATTGGACTTGACAGAGGGAATGAAAAGTTTCATTTCATCCCTGATATCTGGAGACATGGAGGTGTGCTATACGAAATGGATGAGGTCACAGGTCCTACACTTGGTCTATTTACTATATGAACTCTGTGGAAGCTGTACCATGGCAAAGAGACCAGCTTTAAATTTGAATATACATATATATACACACCCACACACAGATGGTGGAGCTGGTGGTGCAGCTCATCTTGGGGGAGGGGGGCATCTTTCTGATGTAGTAAATGATGTTCCATCTTTTATCCTGAATTGTGGCTCCAACACTCACTAATCTTTGACCGCCGTCTTTCCATAGCTTGTAGATCCGCAGGGTCCTGGACTTCGGGTGGAGACCTCAGTGTATTGGGATTAGTTTTTGTGTCTTGACATGAATGGTATCTATCTCCTTCTTTGGCCAGCATATTACTCCAGCTGGGTATCTTATGATGCATGTGCATATGTATTGATGGAATGGATTTTATTCCTACCATTCAGCTGGTTTCTCCATACCTATCTTACCCTCTGGAAGTATTTGGCTGTGGCTGACCTTAGTGCATCTTTATCATTTTTAAAGTTATTTAGATTGCATATTTTTTTTAAATACAGCATTTGCAGTACAAACAACACAGAACAATTGTAAGGTGGAGGAGACAAATTCTCTATTAGACTGTTTTGGCCTTCTTTGAAACAAGGTCAGCAGAACTCTGCAGGCCGCTTTGAGTCCTCCCTCTATTTGTACAAATGAATCAACTTAAATAAAACATGTGACAAAAAAGTAAAACATATTTATATATATATATATATATATATATATATATATATATATATATATATATATATATATATATATATATATATATATATATATATATATATATATATATATATATATATATATATATATATATTTTTTTCTTTTGTGAAATTCAGTGTATAGGATACAAATTTTGGGCCAGAGAAAATAAAGAATCATTTAGGGCAACAATAAATAAAAATTAAAATACCAAAAAATAGTTCAATATTTGTTAATTTTCATGTTTTTATTCATTTTTTTTTTGACAAAACCACAAAGAGCCATTTAAGATGGGTAAAAGAGCCACATGCAGCTCTAGATCAATAAGTTCAAGATCTCCAGTTGAAGTAAAACTTCTGGTCTTATGGTTTTAATTTTTTGTCTTTAATATCTTGCAGCAATTTGGGATCTTTTCTTCTGTTGAGCTGTGATGCTTACCCTGTGATTCTTTATTACAATATTAGACTGGGGAAAAAAGTCTAGTCCACACCACTGTGAGTTGTGCAAGACTGTTGCAATGCTGTATCTTTAGGTGTTTGCATAGTTATAAATGTCAGCTGCATTTAGAATGAGCTACTTAGAAATTCATTTCAGTTCTCTGTGCTCTCAGTCTTTCCAGTTTCCAACCTTATGCGCAGAACTGCCCATAAGCAGTGTTTGTTTTGGTTTATTATTAATTCCAGTCATGTAGTCTAAGGTTAGCACCATCTAAGAAAACAGAATGGCAGACAGCAGTACTGTCTAAAATCATACAGAGATTTCAAGGAGCAATTATTTCTGGTAATTCTATCCTGCACAGGCCACAATGCACAGAATTTAGGATAAGCCTGTGTTGTTCAGGTTGCTGAGGGAAAGCTGTTAGCAAAATAAATAAATAAATAGAATGAGATTCATGTATGTCTCCTGTGTTTAGCATCTGTCACAGTCTTGACAGAAAACATAGAAACCAGCGGATTATGATGGAAATGAATGACAGGACTGTTCTTGGTGAAGACAGGAGATTGAAAAGAAAATGTGTGCCTTGTCAACTGGAAGTACGTATCACCCCCCTCCACACACACACACACACACACACACACACACACACACACACATACACACCCACACATCCACCATCTCCCAGGCTGCCACAGATAGTGTATTTGACTGTACTATTTGGCTGGAATGAAAGACTGGTGTGACAATTTGCTTTTCCCATTGAGGCGCTTGAGCGTGTAATCTCTAGGCAGGAATTTAGATTCATCTGTCATCTGATGCATGTTTGTATGAAGCTTCTTATAGTCTCTGACTTGGTCATGTAGCCTTGTAGTCTTTTGTACCTTTCTAACAATGAGTAGCAAAACTGAACACCATATTGACAAACTGCTCATAAAACCTTCAAAAGTCTAGTCCTCTCCCAACAGCTTACTGTATACCTTACTTCCACGCTCAGTTTCACATGTTAACGATAAAAGTATTTGTTGGCTTATATAATGGAGCAGAAAATGCTAACATTAGCTCAAATTATTTACAAAAAAAATCCAGGAATGGCTGTGATGTGTATGGTATCTTTTGTGATGCCTTGTGAATGCACATGTGATCAATGTTGTTGAATTAAGCTCCAGGTATTTAATGAAATTTGAGGAAAAACTCTTCATTATATCACTTACAGCTGCACTTGCACATTTATTGTTATTGTAATGGGTGAGGAATAACTGCACAGAAATACTGAAGGTATTTCAGTAATGAGGATTTTTCTGTTAAGGCATGATCTCTGCTACAGACCGGTGCAAACCAAAGCAGAAATGATGTAAAGATGGACGTTAATGAGTGTAAAAACTTGAGGTTCTTACTTTTTATCTTTTTTTCATTCTCATTGTGTTTAGGCCAAAACAGTTGCCAGATAGCACATACACAATTTTAAAGATTCTAGATAGCATGTATTCCAATTTTAGCTTCAAACTTGTAATGTGTGAAACAGTTTTAAGTTAAGCTATCAACTTGCAGTAGATTTTTTCCATGCAAATAATTCTAACATGTAATGCTAGGTCTGGTTGCAGGTTAACGTTAAAGGAACCTGTTGCAACCTGTGTTCTGCAGTGGTTTAAAGTTTGCCAGTTAACACCTGGTTGGTCCAGCGCCTTTTCTGCCTCAAGTCTCCTCCTTTATTCCAGTTTCTACTGCCCATTTTAGAATACTCCTATAAACAGCTAGAAGAAACAAACTTCAACTCCTGTCCCGCTAAGGCAAACCTGGCTATTAGTGAATCTATTTGTTCTGAGCTGTAATTTTGAGTTTTAGTTTATATTTTCTGGTTTGGCTTCTGTTTAGGGTTTTTTGTTTAATTTTGTGGGACTTTTTATGTTTTGAGGACTTGGGAAGTTTCCTTTTTCTTCTTCCTCAGTCTTCATCCTTGTCATGGACTGGTTTTTATACAGAGTTTTTGAGCACTAAAAATGCTTTATACAACATGCCTCATTCACCCATTCACACATTCATACAAGCTCTTTTTTCTACACATACAGTGGGGCCTAAAAGTATTTTGTCAGCCACTGATTGTGCAAGTTCTCCTACATAGAAAGATAAGAGGTCTGCAATTGTGGACCTGCACCAGGCTGGAAAGAGTGAACCTACAAAAGGCAAGCAGGTGTAAGGACATGGAAGACATACAAGACCACTGATAATCTCCCTCGATCTGGAGCCCCAAGATCAAGATCTCATCCTGTGGGGTCAAAATGATGAATGACCTGCTGAGAGCTGGGACCAAAGTAACAAAGGCTACCATCAGTAACACACTACGCCAAGAGGGACTCAAATCCTGCAGTGCCAGGCGTGTCCCCCTGCTTAAGCCAGTACATGTCCAGGCCCGTCTGAAGTTTGCCGGAGAGCATATGGATGATCCAGAAAAGGACTGGGAGAATATCACGTGGTCAGATGAAACCAAAATAGAACTTTTTGGTAAAAACTCAACTCGTCATGTTTGGAGGAAGAAGAATGCTGAGTTGCATCCCAAGAACACTATACCTACTGTGAAGCATGGGGGTGGAAACATCACGCTCTGGGGCTGTTTTTCTGCAAAGGGGACAAGACGGCTGATCCGTGTTAAGGGAAGAATGAACGGGGCCACGTATCGTGAGATTTTAAGCCAAAACCTCCTTCCATCAGTGAGAGCACTGAAGTAGGGACGTGGCTGGGTCTTCCAGCATGACAATGATCCCAAACACACTGCTCGGGCAACGAAGGAGTGGCTCCATAAGAAGCACTTAAAGGTCCTGGAGTGGCCTAGCCAGCCTCCAGACCTCAACCCCAGAGAAAATTTGTGGTGGAAGTTGAAAGTCCCTGTTGCCCAGCGACAGCCCCAAAACATCACTGCTCTAAAGGAGATCTGCATGGAGGAATGGGCCAAAATACCAGCTACACTGTGTGCAAACCTGATGAAGACTTACAGGAAACGTTTGACCTCTGTCATTGCCAACAAAGGTTATGTTACAAAGTTTTGAGTTGAACTTTTGTTATTGACCAGTTACTTATTTTCCACCATGATTTACAAATAAATTCTTTAAAAATCCTACAATGTGATTTCCTGTTTTTTTTTCTCATTTTGTCTCTCATAGTTGAAGTGTACTTACGATGGGAATTACTGACCTCTCTCATCTTTCTATGTAGGAGAACTTGCACAATCAGTGGCTGACTAAATACTTTTTTGCCCCACTGTATATAGCCTCAGTCTCCCTTCATTCTTCATCAGAGCGTCTGTTTGTCATTCTTGCATTTATTCGCTCATGTGCTTTATATTTCAAGTTACAAGTTTGGATTTTATACCTTTTGTTCATGGACTTTTGAACTAATTCTGTTATAAGAATTGTTAAGAAAGAGGTCACCTGTAATTAATGTTTTTTTTTTTTTTGCCTTTTGTTTCACAGCATGCATAGTGAGTCCTGCATTTAGGCCCTTTATGCCACAGTCCCATGACACAGTCCCCTTTAAAAATTTCACTTTGCAAGGGTTTGATTTCTACTCTGTATGACAGCAAGAAGAGAGGATATCACAAATATGGTTTTCTCAGACTCACAGCTCTGTGAGTACATAAACCCCACCCACATACTGCTGAAATCTTTTTCTTATGAGGAGTAGCCAATCTGAAGAAAGGTGGCTTAAAGGGTGGGAACAGAGCTCAGAGGGCTTCTTTGAGCTAGACCACCAAACTGTGTATTATGCAAAGTTACTCTAGTAACTTCCAAGAATAAAAATATGGAGCAGGAAATGAACAAGACAGTTCCCGTTTAATCACTGTGGACCTAAAAATGTAAAAATTACCAATAAAATTAATCAGATTTTACATTTATCATTCATTAAAACTGACCGTATACTTAGCAAGTGTAAAAGCATAAGACACAATTCTCCCACTTCATGTGATGTGTTTTATTATTTATTTTAAATACATTTAATAAAAACAAAGAGAAACTCTGTTATTTTGACATATTAAACTTTAGGTTCAGTCAACATTGTTCACACTCATCATGCACACCCCCTTAGTAATGCTTATAGAACCCATAAGTGTGTTTTACAGGTTTTTACAGGTTGTGTAAAATTATGAAGAAAAAAATGGAAATGTCTTAGTTTATTCGTGAGCATGCTAAAAAGTGTATCATTTAATTTCCAGCATCCTTTTACGTTCTTGTGATCCTGCATGAATAATCACTTCACATCTTAACCTGTATTTGAACCTACATCTGCACAAAGCAGCTTCCTGCAATAACACAAACCCTTTAGCAGATAAATTATGTAAAATGCCTTGAATCTTAATGAGATTTGAGCAAAACAAGTGGATATCCCAAGGAGTTGATTGAAATTCACTGTAAAGGAATGCTATAGAGCTTTAAAACAACTTCTATACTGTGAATTGGAGTGGAAATGGCTTATAAGAAGGGCACACAAATGCAGCAAAACTGCAAGCACCACAGTGCAGAGTCTTACCCAGTGAGCCGCTGTGGCATTTCCACACAATTCCATTTGAGTGCTGGAATCTATACGGAGGGAAAGAATATAAAGAGGGTGAATGGGAGATTGAGGCAGGCCGTTTTTGTGCGAAGAGAATGGATAATCTATAGGCATGGATTTACATTCATCGACTCCTCTGTGGAGCTGACTTGGCGCAGAAGACACACGACTTATGAAGACATCAGCTCTGCAGCTTTCATTCAAACTATATGAAGATGAATCTCAATGTGTGTGTCTGTGACTGAAATGGAAAAAGAAACAGAGAAGACAAGTCAGCATGCATGCAGATTCAACAGCAGAGACAGATTACTGAGTGTGCAAGGCTTACTGTGCTCTCATGGTGTACTGTACTTCAAATGTGAAGACACATTCTGAAAGTTCATGATTACACATATATTACATATGAATGTCACTTTGGGTTTTGACCAAGCTTTGCATATTGACAACAGTGCTTATGCTTCAGTAGAATAGAGTGTACGCTTACTTAGCTGCACACCAAGAAGCTTATTTTACTCCAAAGATTAAGGCAACAATTTGCATCGTAATCCCCCATCATAACAGGTAGTCAAAAGCATATAAGCAGTGGAACAGTCAGCGGTCAGGGGTCTTCGAAAGCAACAAAAGTGCTTACGGTGGCTTGTGGGAAAATTAATTGCTCTTTGCCGGAGTCCTGAAAGTTTGATAAGGAGCCTTAGCAGGTTGGAAAAAAGTCTGTTTCTCAGCCTCTCGACCAAAGCAGGATCCTCTTCTTGCTGTGCCCCTTTTACAAGATGAAAACAATATCAAAAGCATCAAAGGACAGCTTGAGCTCACTGGCCATATAGTTAAAGGGAAACTGACTTTCCAGCTGACAACACCAATCTGCAAGAAAAGAAATGCTTTTTGTTTTTACCCTGAAATTCAAATTATCGTACTAATAGCCATGCAGTAGTCTTTTGACAGCACAGGCTCTGAATATGGCACCTATCAAAGCTGAAGATGCTAAAGATTCAACAAGGAGAGCAGAGGAACCCCGAGGGTTGTACAGAAGAAACCACTGAAATGTGAAAACCCATCATTTCAAGAGGCAAGTCTACAGCCCCTATTGTACTGTTCCATGCGTGTGCATGCGCACACACACTCATGGATTGACAACATTAAAGAATGAGGCTGGAGATGTGGAAAGAGTATACTGTACAGTAGGAAGTAAGATGCAGGAGCAAAGTGAATGATTGCATTGTTCTCTGAAATGCCAAACATGATTAAAGATGTTTTAATAGCTTTAATAGCTCAGGCTCATCATGAAGTTAAACTCCTTGTTGTGAGTCACTAAATTGTGTTACCCCTCACTAATGAATCCTGGTAGTGGCTGGGGTTGTTAATGTACATTACACCATATCTTTTACTAAAGGCTCAAGTCAGGATAGAGGTGTCAAGGCCTTTGTTATCCTCCTTGTTGGTAATCTTCATCTTTATAGTTTCCCCTCCAGAGTTTTCCATATGCCTCCGTTCCCCTGACTATGACCCAGAAATCAATCTCAATACAAGGAATATCTCAATTCCTAAAATGCATCTAGAGGATGGAGAAGACTGGAGCGAGGAGGCTTGCTGGAGGAGCTATAATTGAGGATGCGCAGGTGTCTCCTTTGTGGTTATATTTTTACCTTCAGCGTATAAACCAGACATGGCACACAGCTGTTTAAAAACTTTTGTCTTTTTTATTCATATGCTTTTTTCAGTTATTTATGAGGAAACTTCATGCCCTTCACTGTCTCTCTGTGGGTGATTAAACAAGCTATAATATTTTGTCACATTGCACCATGTGACTTTATACCTAATAAGATATAACAAGAAACTATATATGGTGTAGATGCACCTAATGTCTAATCAGTCTCACTTTAAAATGTGTCTACAAAACAAGGATGTCTCATTTTGTTAAATGTTAAATGCCTGTTGCCTCAACTCCTCTCCTCGCATCTCTCGGGTAGAGGAACTGAGGATGTGCAGTTTGGGAAATGAGTAACGGAGCGTGTTTCCTCTCTCTGCATCTTCCTGTTGTCTGAGTTGTCCCTCTTTCATTTAATTCCTGTTTTATTTTGAAAATTTTACTTCCCTCCTTTGTATTTTGCTTACCCTCATTTAGTACCTGATTGAGTTCTCCTGCTACTGATTAATCTGGGTCGAATTTAGTTTCTCTCTGTTCATTTAGTGGTTGTACGTCTTCCTGAGTCTGTTGTTGGATTTTGTTGTTTTTGGATGAATGTGCCACATCCAGAGCATTTGTTGTTTTTGTGAGTATTAAAGTTTCTGCAAAGTTCTGCCTTTTGCAGTGTGATAGTGGAGCTCTTTGGGGTGTTCAGAAAACTGTGAAAGAGGCAGTCATGACCCTCTATATGACATGATACAGGTACAGGCTTTCACTATAAAGCTCCAGAGAGACAACCAAAGTTCATGCAACCTTAAGCTTGCTTGTTCTAAGCTTTTTTTTTGTTGTTGATAGTTAAATATCTCCAACTCCAAGCTTTGGCTAACTGAGTTTACACTATTGCTGCCTTTACCAATGATCATGGACTTATTAATTGACAATAGCAAACAAGTACATTGTATGTGTTTAGCCAAAGTGTCAAGTTACTAAAAAAGTTAAAAACATGCACCTTGCAACCAATCAGGATTCAGAATCTTCTGTGGCAATGGCATAGGAGGATGTACATTGTATTAATAACCTCCACACTGGTGGAGAAGCATGAAATGGGGTATTATGGTTTGGTGTTATCCATTCATCCTCTCTCCCTTTAGGACACTGGAGCCTAACACTAGCTGGCATAACATTAGCTTATAACCAGCTGTTGTTGTCAGATTGTTGCAAGCTGTCTGTAGACCGGAGGGTTGCATGTCTACTCTGCTAACAATAACTAACTGTGACAATATCAGGAATAAATGAGCATATTTATGCACATTTTGGAGCCCTGATTTCAGGAGATGAGGCTTCAGATGAGAAGGAAGAGAATGAAGTAGAAACGAGACAGGAGAGGGCAGTGGTGCAGGAGGCAGATGAAGAAGAGGAAGGTGAAGAGTAAATGTCATATATATTTTGAAGGAGGTAGTTGTGTTCTTTAAATTAAAACTAACTTAGAATTGACTTTTTTTGGGGGGGGGGTAAATTCTGGTGTTTAAAGAGCTCATCAAATTTCCCCCTTCTTTCAAAAATTTCAGAAATCTGTCAGATTCTAATAGAATTCTATTGAGATGTGAAGGATTAAATGTGGCATTTTAGTGGTCACAGGTCAAAAATCAAGGTAAAAGCGACCTCTTGTCCATTCCATTCTTGTGTATGCAATACCTCAGCTAAATAAATAACTAAATCATCACATTTGACACAAATTTGTTCACAAATGGCCATAAAACTTTAATGTAAACATTATATAAACTAAATGTGGCTTGTATGCTGTCATATTAAAACACTGCACATCTGTTCAGAATCTGAACTTCTCTGTTTCTCGTTTTCCTACCAATATCAGGATATCACAAGTGCAGCTTGCTTTAATAAAGAAAAACTGTTTTAATCTCAGTCCATAATGTTGAAATTTGCACAGCACATGTTTGAAAGATATTTTAAGCTATCACATAAACAACTAAATGTTCACCATCTCAAGGCAACTAAACTGTGTAGCGAATCTGGCATCATATACACAAGGTGTTCTTTAACATCAATGGGGTGGAAATATTGGACACCAACAGTCTGGTAACCCTTTATAATACGGCCCGCGGCTAAGGTCATAAGTACACATATATTACAGGGATGTACCCCAAACCTATGTGTAAGTACTGCGTTCTACATAATTTCTGAGTTTCCTTGATCCTACATCACAGGTACACTGTACTTTTCAGGGTCGTACTATGTAGGGGTTTAACCTAACTTACAGGTTTTTTACAGGGATGTACCCTGAAAGTACATTTAAGTTCTCCATAATGTCCAAAACGAAAGCTGTAATTTCTAGCATAAAGGCTCTAATTTCCAGGACTAAGGCTGTAAGTACCCTGTACTTATGTGTGAGTATAGGTATTATACAGGGATGTACCCTGTAAGTACATTTAAGTTCTGCTTAATTTCCAGGACTAGGATCGTTACTGGCTACCATGCGTACTCCCCAGCTTGTGTGGAGCTCCCGTCTCCTTTGCTGTGAGATTTTTCACAAGGTCTGCTTGCAGGGGACCAGACGGGTAGGTGGCTCAGCGCAGAGCCGGCCTGAGGCATAGGCCCCCTGACCACCAGGGGGGCTAGGTATGGTAATTATTTTATCTCTATGAAAAAATACAACCTGTCAGCCTGTGTCACCGTCCTCAGTGTGTTTCTTATTTCACATATTTCTTAAAAAGCCTATGCCCTCTAGATTGGATGTAGCATGCATTGACACTTGTCCCACCCTCCTCAATGTCATGGACATGACATAGTTTTAAAATGTGTATCATACTGAAATACAGTTTTATCTATCCATGAAGCCAGATGACACACATCAGTTAGTTAAATTGCAGGAATGTCTTAAAGACTCTACTCTAATTTCCTGATTCTAAATTCAGATGAAACTTGTGCTTGGCCCTGCATATCTTAGAAACATGGTGTTGAACCAGATATTTACTCTTGATGGCCTTGCCTTGGCCTCCAGTAGCACTGTGAAAAAATTTGGAGTCATTTTTGACCAGGATATGTCCTTCAATGCATATATTAAACAAATATGTAGGACTGCTTTTTTGCATTTGCATAATATTTCTAAAATTAGCATATTTCTCCCATATTGGCTTCTCTTCATTGGCTCCCTGTTAAATTCAGAATAGAATTTAAAATTTAAAATTCTTTTGTTTTTCAGTGGGCTTATGTACATGAGGTGGTAACAGCAATGCATCCTAAAAAATTAATAATCAACTTTAACCCTCCAGCATTAATAATGATTAGGTTTAGGGGACAATGAAGTGGTATGAAGAGGACCCCAAATCAAATTTTGCTTAGGGCCCTTTCAAGGCTAGGGCTGGCTCTGGCTCAGTGTGTACCCGCATGCAGTCACAGCCCCCCATATGCGTCCGTCCCCCAGTTGTCACAAACCCCGTGACCTAGTATACTATTCTGTTATTGTTAAAACAAATGTGCTTCCATTTTGTGCCATTGTGGTTCTACTGTGTGAATCTATGTCAAAATCTTTTTTTATCATAGTCTGAATTTGCACCTTTTGCCTTCATTCACGCTGGGCAGAGGACAGACTGAAGATGTTCCTGGTTTTGCCTGAAAACAAAATATTATTTTTTCAAAAGTAGGTAAATGACTATATTTACATTTGTGAAAAAATGTGGCACCTCACCATTGCCTGTGAAATGAAATTACTAAAATTTACCATAGGATCCAGATTAAAAAAAGCTCTTTTAAAAGAAAAGTGTCCAGGCAGATTTAGACGGTTTTGCATCTAAACCCTTCATGTTTCTATATTCTTTAAAAAAAACAATCTACAACAAAAATAGCTTCTAAAAAGTAGATTGTGCAGAGATAAACTTGTTGCTCTCATTTAACTTTTCACTGTTTCCCGTGGTCATTATAATTATAATGAAAACAACTGCACATAATTGTGTTGTCTCTATACTGTACATGTAAGTGCAAGACTTGCACATCATATCATTAAAAATAGTATAAATTTGAAATGAAAATTGATATATGAAACCTACCTAGGATACAATATTAATTTTGTTTTACTTTACGAGAGCATCTGGCCCTCACTGTCTGCCAAGAAAATTTCCAGCCCTTGGACAAATGTAGTTGATGAGCCCTGCTGTAAGATCTGGGACTAAGGTGGTAACTCAGTTAGACCATTTAATGAAAAAAAAAAAAAAGAAATGCATGAAAATGATGTACACTGACTATGGTCAAAATACATCCAAGTAGTGGTCCCTGAAGAAGCTTGAATTTACAGTATGAGCAAATCAAGTCATAGTTACCTAAAATGAAGCTTAGGTGTTAGTTCAATATGGAACATCTGTATTTACTCCTCTGTCTGCTTTCCTGGGTATTTTGCTGCTAGTTAATTCTTCACAACACTTCTGCTTTTCCATACTGTCAAACTCAAAGCTGACATCACTGCCCTTGTCCAATCGTCTTTAAATCTCACTGCTTACCTGCCATTACTCCTTGCAGACTCATTCGTGTAACCCACCTCCTCCTCATCTCCACTTCATCCAGATCACTCAGTGCACCATCCAAGCCTCCATCTTTATCTTTACCACCACCAGTGTCTGGACTCAGGGGGTTCTGCCTTAATTCCTATCATAGCTGGGATTCTGTTCTTCTTCGCTGGACCATCTGAGTCTAATCATCAAATAGACTAACTGAATCAATAAATAATATTCAATTTTTCCTAATGATCTCTCCTTATTGAAACACCTAGTCTATTCCAAAACATTCACAAATATATTTTTTACAATAGATGTATGATACAGAATATCTCACACGTGTTCTGTTGGAAAATATTGGCTTACAGCTGTTGTGGCCATAGAAAATTGGTGCAATAACATGAATTTAGTCAGAATCAAAACCATTTCAAATTAAGAACTCTTAATGCAGAGCATAGGATTATCTAAATTGGAATAACAATTAGTATAATATGGAACATATTGATCGTGTTTTACAGGGTGTGCCCTGCCTCTCGCCCTATGACAGCTGGGATATGACAGCCCCCCCGCAGCCCTGAACAGGATAAGTGGAAGAGAATGGATGGATGGATATTGATCATCACATCACTGGCTCTACTCTCCTGTTGCTACATTTATGTTGAAAGGCACTCTTGTGTAATTCCTTGTATGTGAGCTTTTATGTATGTTAATGTTCTGAAGGTGTAATTTATTCTGCCTTATTCTGCCTCCCAGAGTGCACAAAAGGACTATTTACAAAATATTTTATATATAAACTGAAAGGTGACTGAACTGAGTTCCTCCATAACTCGGCCACCTTAGAGTCCATTGTGACAGACTGACCACAATCTACCCTCACTGTAACCACCAGTAGACTGACCATCTGAGATATCTTTTTTCATTAGACAGCAGGTCTGCTTGCTCAGTAACCCAAACAATATTCTACATATTAATTAGGCATATTTACATAAACATGAAACTGAAACAGGCTGGATACAGGGGGAAAAATCAAAATAATGCAGTTTACGTGACCCCAAATGTACATGTGAACCAACTAAAACAGGAAATCAGTGCCTTGTTTCGCCAATCCGACTCCGCAGTCAGAGACAGCGGGAAGACTGCCCACAATGCTTCAGTGAAAAGGTAAGGGAAAATATAGTGTAGCTGCCTTTTTAATGCTGAATAGGAAAGTCTCACACACACACACATCACTTCATGCAGGTATAATAACAGTGGTTCTACCTTTCGAAGCGCTGATAAAAATTAACAGGGAAATGTGTAGAATATGTGAATGCCTTCAGGTGTGTGTGTGCATCCATGTCTGCTGCTCAGTCAGTGATGGAGGCTGCTCCATCACAATGCATGTTACCTGTCTTTTTATTCACATAATTACGTAGCTGACTACCAAGACTCGGCAGAACAATTTTCCAATGCTTTTTAGCTGTTAGTCAATGCAAATGATTGATGAATACTGGGGGACCCGCTTCTAATCACTGACTCTACTGTCCATTTGCTAAATTTATGATTAAAAGGCATTTTTGAGTACTGCCTTGTTTGTGAGCTTTTGTGCATGGTGACCTCTGTATTGCCTCATTAAGGCAGTATAGAAGGTATCAACTCATCAAATGATGGCAAACGTTACCTGTCAGTTACCCTTGCCCTGCTTTTAAATGTGGATATTTGTGTATGGTTCTGCAGTTTACGTGTGTATGGGAAGCACAGTGGTGCAGTTGTTGGGATTATTTCAAACTTTCGAGCTTGTACGTTCTGCTTTTCTTCGTGTGCGCTGGCTTCCTCCAAACACATCCATGTTATTTGGTCATTCTAAACTGACGACAGTTGTGAAAGTGAGTGTGAAGGATTTTCTGTGTCTTTGTTGGCCCTGTGATGGAATGGCAACCAGTCCAGGGTGTACCCTGCGTTTAGCCTAGCCTAATGTCAGCTATGAAGGAGTAATTTTAACTTTGCTTAAAAACTTTGCTTAAGTGTTAGGTCAAGCAATAAATGCACTCTCAAGTGATGGGAGCAGTTTTGTGTTTATAAAGCAAAGCGTGTCTAAACCAGTAAATTATGTATGTCTAAGTTATATAAGTGCCAGGGGTCATCATGTATACTGTATTACCATCAGACTTCTGTATAGATTGGCCAGCAGTGAAACATTCATTGGCCCTCATTATGTTACAGAAAGCGTCTGTGTTCCAGACTAACATTGACCAATGCCCTACTCCTGTTCGTGACAGGAATTAGTAGATGTAATGTGACTGGAAAAAAAATTTGTTTGATATAGTTGGCTGGGCAGCTGCCTGTTCTGGATATTTATACACGTAAAGTTTCCTGCAGCTTTCAAAAAGTGATACAGTTAGCAGAATGGCCCAGATGACAAATGATTGACTTCAGACCCCAACAAAAAAGCTAAAACAAAACAAAAAAAAACTCACCTCTAAAAAGGGCACAAGCAACAATTTTCATCTCAAAATTTAATGTGTTTAATTTTTCATACATTTCTCACACTGCACAGTGTGAAACAAATTTAACACAAAACCTTACACTGAACATTAAAGTTTAAAACAGAAAGTATTTAGTCACATTTAACTCCACACCACTAATTGCTTCCATCTCTGAATGGAAATTTGGTTTACCATTTATGGTATGGCTAGCGCGTTAAAATTACAAATGTACCAGTAACCAGTTTATTAGATCTGCTGCTTGAGAATGGAAAGATCTAGTCAGCCAACCACATGACAGCAACTCAATGCATTTGGGTAGGTAGTAATGGTCAAGATAACCCGCTGAAGTTTAAACTGAGCATCAGTGTAAGGCATGTAGTGTGGTGTGGCTGTTGATGCCAAATGAGCTGGTCTGAGTATTTTAGAAATTGTTGATCTACTGGGATTTTCCCCATAAAACCATCTCAAGATTTACAGAGAATGATCTGAAAAAGAAAATCCACTGAACTCCTGCTCTGTGGCCAAAATGTCTTGTTTCAGCAAGACAGAGGAGAATGGGCAGACTTCTGTGAGCCAATAGGAAGGCAACAGTGACTCAAATCAACACCCATTACAGCTAGAATTTCTGAACATGTCGAACTTGGAAGCAAATGGGTTACAGCAACAGAAAACCAACCACACCAGTGGTTTAAGCAAAGGGAGGGCTCTCAACTCAGACTCAACACACCAGGAATGTTTTTAAAATATTTATTGAAAAAAAATATATATAGTTATTGAAAAGCAGATATTTAACTGAGAGAAAATGTTGAACTTGAAATCTAGGTCTGACTGCAGAAACGCAGCCAGGACACAGTGAGAGAGGAAAATTAACTAAAGCCAAGATATGTATAAATGCATCTTTGAACTGTGCTGGTAAGATTTTGCAGTCTTAATTGCAGGATTCCAAGACCGAGGCTTTGGAGGGGTAACCAGAGAGCAGGCAGGTTTCCAAGATGCTGAGAGGAACAGCCTGGGGAGTGGACAAGCAGGTGAGTTATTGAGAAGTCCTCTTAGCAGAATCCAGAGATGGATTCAGAGATAAGTGACCAGCCACTTAGATTGGGAAAACATTGTGTGGCCTGATGAGTCTCAGTTTGTGCTACAGCATTTAGATGGCAGGATCAGAATTTGGAGTAAACAATATAAATGCATCCTGCCTTGGATCAACAGTTGGCTGTTGATGGTGATGTAATGGTGTGTAAGATATTTTCCTTGGGATACTTTGGGCCCCTTAGTACCAAATGAGCATCCTTCATAACAACAGCCCACTTGAGTATTGTTGCTGACATGGGCATCGCTTTATGGCTACAGTGTTCCCAATTACTGATGGCTGCTTCCAAAATCTCTGTTTCCAGTACCTTGCTTGAATATATAATACCAAACCTCTGAAAGCAAAATGGTGTCCAAGGTGTGCCCAATAAAGTGCCCAGTGAGTGCATTTATGTAGCAGCTATTTTTAATGCTAGTTTAACTACAACTCAGCGCGATAAGTGGGGTGAATGTGTTTGCAGCAGTCCTGCTAAATGTTACCACATTCAATTTCACATTTGCTCCTGTGGAAGAAGTAGAATTATTAGTCTTTAACCCACTCACCTCTACTGAAATGATACCTTCACTGTACCATTGTGAGGTTCTATATTAGGTGTATTTTCAGAAAATATCACAGGTTGAATTAACTAGCTTGCTCATTAAAGATGTTTTCGTGTCGGTGGCTAATTGTGAGGTCTGCATGAACAATACTTGAATCCCTCATGCGTTTTTGCTCTTGCAAGGGTGGCACCAGTTTCTGTCTCTTCAGTGTTGTGTTATTGTTATTGCTTTTTTCCCCCTGAGGTCTTTAACCAACTGTTTAATATAGTAATTTATCCACAATCTTTCCAAAATTCACCACAGTCTTTTTCTAAAGGCACATTTATTTTCTGGGCTCCCAAACAAATTTTTCAATAATCCACACAGCAGAATTAAAGTTTAGTTCTCGCTACGGCAGAATCTCATTTTGTCCGCATATGGTTCATTCAAGGTACAACCAGTAAGTGGCCAAGTGCAAGGACGTTAAGCAGAGAGGACAATTGGAGCTGCTGTAATCTCTGCATCCAGGAGATAGACAGTGGTAAGCAGAGTGACCGTGCTGGGAGAAGGAGGGGATTACTGATTAGTGTGTGTGTGTGTGTGTGTGTGTGTGTGTGCGCGTGTGTGTGTGTAATAAAGAGAGACAGAAAGAGAAGGAACATGGTGATTTTTTAAATCTGTCTCTGGAGACTTATGTTAAAATGCAGTTGCTTTCATTGCATTATGAAAATATGTAAATTATTTTGCAGCTAATGTAATAGTTTTAAACCACATTCTGTGATTGTTCACGGTTTTGAAACAATACCTCTGAAATTACTGCTGCCATGCATTACTGTCATTGTAGTGAGGAAGCAATTTGCAACCAGCTGCAAAATGGGTAAATGTGAAGCAGTGTCTGGAATAGAGTTCCATCACCGCTGGTGTTAGGAGTCTAAAAAGCCTAAAAACAATAACCAAATATGAATCAAACAAAATTGTTATTAACACGATCATTACCATTAAACATAATGAGCCAAAAAAATGTACCAACAGGCTGTGGCATGCAGGTATTCCACAGGTGCTTGTTGAATGAAAAGGTGGAGCCTCAAATAGAGCTTTGCTTTAGATGTAATAACATAATATCCAATGAACTATAGAAAAACCTGCTGTGTGTGTTACGTTAATTAATTTGGAAGCTTTACAGTATTAAAATGAATGTTTTCCATGTATTCAGCACATAGTCCAGCTGAGCTGTAAGTCGGAGTCTTAGTTGAAGCGTTCCGGTTTCCGTTCAACTCTTCTGACCAAGTGTTGCACAGGCTTAAACTTTAACATTCAATGTTTATCAAATCATGCAATCAAGTTACATCAGCTACAATGTCATCAATGAACAATTCAATTTAATCAATTTGTTTAAATAGCACTAATTCACAACTGCCTCAATGTACTTTTTATTATAAGGTAAAGACCCTGCAATATGAGAACCGCAAAAATCAGACGACCAGCTATGAGCAAGCCCGTGGAGATGATGAATCTATCTGGCTCAAATGGTTCAAGAGCGAAAAGGGAACGATGAAAGAGAAGAGAGAACAAGGAGCACAGTGATACCGGACAATAAACAGGAAAAATAAAACTACAAAAGTCGACAAAAGTTAATGACATGCAGCAGTAGCATAAAACATAACGTGTTTGCATTGTCTCCCTCCAAAGCTTTATGAAAACATTTCTGACATTCTGCAGTGAAGCTTGACACAGAAGCTAAATCTGCTTAGTGGAAATACTCAGTGTTACAGACTCTTTGGCCAACAGTCTAGCAAAAGCCACCTTGCTGAGAGATGGAGAGGGTTGGAAGCCATGTACGGTATCTGTGTATGTGTGTGTGTGTGTGTGTGTGTGTGTGTGTGTGTGTGTGTGTGTGTGTGTGTGTGTGTGTGTGTGTGTGTGTGTGTGTGTATGTGTGTGGCTGACAGCAGAGAAACAGTTCATGAGGGAATTTTAATTTTTGATTCTCTGCATGAATATGAAGAGACACTAAACTGAATGTGTATTAAGGTCATCTTCTCTTTATGGTTGTTTGGAGGATGGTCCATTACTCAGCACTGCATGGACGGTCACAGTCTGGTCTTTGACAATACGACCACTTGTTCTGAAGTCAGATGCATAAAAGTATGTAACAAACAATTTGTTGGGACATATCAATAAATCTGCTATATGATTCTCAGTCATGGGGGCCCGGGGAACATGTTTAAAAGCCTTCTTTACACCATGCATCAGTCATTTTTATACAGTACTTGCCTCCATACCTGAAGAATTAGAACTGTGTAATCACTAGATGTACGGTGGCCCTGAGAGGTCACTTGAATAAAACACAATAGAAGTAGAAAAGAACAAAACCTCATAAAACACAAAGAAAGTTTTTTGGGGAGACAATAATGTGATGGAACAGCTGTGGAAGTGACAAAAGAAAACGTGAAGGAAGTGATTGAAACATGATTCATCTGTGTTGTGAGGGAGAATACTATCCAATGTAATGTGAATTTTAATTGCATGATTTAAATAATCCTGTAAATAAAATAATGTGATAAATAAACAATAAAAAAAATTTGTAAAAATTTTTTAAAAAACATCTCAGAGAGGCAATTTGTAGTAAAAAGCTACGAACTGTGGAACAATTTCAGAATAATGTTCCTTAACATAAAAGGCATCTACAGTACAAAGGTCATAAAAAGATTACGAGAATCTGGAGAAATCTCTGTGTGCAAGGGACGAGACCACAAATCAATTGTGGATGCCTGTGAGCTTTGTGTCCTCAGGTACCATTGCATTAAACCAGGCATTCTGTCACTGGAATCACTGCACTGGCTTATGAACACTTCCAGAAATTATTGTCCACAAATGTAGGTTAAATATCTATCATCTAAAGGAGAAGTCATATGCAAACATGATTCGTCTTTTCTGAGCCAATTCTCATTTAAAATGGACTGAGACAAAGGGGAAAACTCTTCTGTCGTCAGAGAAATCAAAAATCAAAACATTTTTTGGAAAACATGGATGTCGCACTCACCAGACAAAACAGGAGCAGGAACGTCTGGCTTGTTATCAACACTCAGTTCAAAAAGCTGCATCTCTGATAGTATGGAGTTGCAGTAGTGCCTATGGAACTGGCAGCTTGCACATCTGGGAAGGCACCATCAATGGTGAAAAGTATATGCTGGTTTTAGAGCAACATATGTTCCCATCTAGACAACGCCTCTAAACTGCATCTATTCCAACAGCATGGCTTTGTAGTAGAAGAGTCCGGGTGATGAACTGGCCTCTCTGCAGTCCAGAGCTTTCACTAGCTGAAAACATCTGGTCCATCATTAAAAAGAAAAACACACCAAAGAAGACTCAGGAGTGTTTAGCAGCTAGAATCCTATCAAACAAAAGTGGGACACCATTCCTCTCCCAAAACTCTTACTGTTACACAGTGGTAATCATGACCTTGCCCCAGCTTTTTTTTGAGATGTGCTGCTGCCATCAATTTCAAAATTAACTCATATGTTTCTTAAAATGGTTAATGTTCTCAATTTAAACACCTGATGCATTTTCTGTTTTATGCTGTGAATAAAACATGAGTTTTATTGTGACTGCAATGCTTTTACTTCTATTTCACACAGCGTTCCAACTTTTTTGCAATTGGATTGATTGGACAAAAATGATTCGTAACAGAGGAAAAAAATTAATATTAACAGGGAAATAACTCATGTAAAGATAAGAAGATAACCCTATTTAAAAATCAGTCATGAAAACTATACTATGAGCACGTCTATTTTTGTATGTAATTTTCAACTTATTTTACATCAGCTATGTGTAGGCTTGAACTGAAGTCTGACGTGCACATTCTCTTTTATGTGAGGGATATGGTATGTGTATGTACTTTGTGTTGACAGGTATTATATATCTGGTCCCTGGTGGCTGTTTTTTTTTTCTGTGTGCAGATATCAAACAGCTTCTGTAAGAGGCAACATCCTCAATTCAGTCTATCAAGCTGTCATATAGTAAATACTTGGTCTTTTGACAATGTTGCTTCAGTCACAAACACTGCTGGGAGCCACACACAGATGTGAAAATATAAGTGCATCCCAGAATAATTGTTGACGTTTCATCATATATGAACTAATGTTTAATCTTCTTTGAAACAGTGTCTACATATAAAGTTGATATATTCAAAGAAATGACATGAAACTGAGATTTAATTTTAGACTTAAAAACAAAAAAAATATTAGGTGCAAGTGATTTAAACCTTCATAGAAAGATTGTGGGTGCCAAAGGGATAAAGATGGCAATGCTCACTTCTGATGCTAAGGGGCTGACCTTTCCACAGCAGAATGTGAATCCAGTTTATTTATTTATTTTTTTTTAAAAAGGTGCAATTTTCCTTTTGGTGCTATTCATGTATGTCACCTTTCAATTCAGTTTAATTCAATTCAATTTATACGCTAAATCATAGTATCTCTTGTCTCAAGTCTGTTAATGTTGTAGGGTAAAGACCCTACCATATTAGAGAGAAAACCCTAAAAATCAGATGATGCCATGATCAATCACTTGGTGACAGTGGGAAGGAAAAAACCCCTCTTAACAAGAAAAACTAGACTCAGGGACAGGCAGCTTTCTGCCATGACTGGCTGGGTTTGAGGAGAAAGAGAAGAGAGCAGAGGGAGATAAGACAAAAGACACACTGTGGAAGAGTTTAAAATTAGTAACTAATGATTAAATGCAGTCGTGTTGTATGAACACAAAAGGGGTAACTGAAGAAAAAATGCTCAAGAAGAAAGCCCCTAGCAGCCTAGGCCTATGTCAGCATAACTAAGGGATGGTCCAGGGTCACCTGATCAAAGCCTAACTATAAGCTATATCAAAAAGAAAAGTTTTAAGACTAATCTTAAAAATAGAGATAGAGAGCCTGTCTACCAAATCCTAATAGCTGAAGTCTCTGCCTCCAATTCTACTTTTAGAAACTCTAGGAATCACAAGTAAGCATGCAGTCTGAGAGTGAAGAGCTCTATTGGACTATACCGTGCTATGTAGTCTTTGAGATACGATTGGGCATGATTATTCAAGACGTTGTGCGTAAGAACAACGATCATAAATTTAATTCTGCATTTAACAGGCAGCCAGTAATGAGAACTATGGGGAAAAATATGCTTTCCATCTAGTCCCTGTCAGTTCTCTCACTGTAGCATTCTTGATGAACTGAAGATTTTTAAAGGAACTTTAAAAAAAACCCTGAAAACTATGAATTACAGCAGTCCCACCTAGAAGTAATAAATGCGTTAAATAGTTTTTCAGCATCATTCTGAGACATAATGTTTCTCATTTTAGAGATATTGTGCAAATGCCATCTTTCTATCATATGCAAAGCAATGAAAATATATGCTATAGCTTCTAATAATACTGACTAAGGTAACCATGTATAATGTAAATAGAATGGGTCCCAGAACAGAACCCTGTGGAACTCCATGATTAACTTCTGTCCATAAAGAAAACTCCCGATTTGCATGAACAAATTAGAATCTATTAGATAGATATGATTCAAGCCTGCTATGTTAATTAAGTTTAGCCTATTTGAAGCCAGGAAAGAAACCCAACAAAACTAACAACTGTATGAGTTCACAGTCTTATCAATATTACAACTCTATCAGCAGATAATCAGATGGATTAAAATAAAATATTTCATTAAATTAATGTTTAAAAGGCAGTTCTTATTTTCTCAGCTTCAGCCTTTGTGGTGTTTAATATAATGAGAGTAAAAAATAAGTATAAAGACGGATTCAAATGTAAGCTTTGTTTACATTCAAATTTGATATAAGCTCAGCAAATGTAAGCAGGTTCTGATTTGGATTAGTGCTTCTAGAATAATAAAATTGTTTTAAAATTGTTTGCAGCCCACAGGAATCAAGGAATAACATTGCATATAGGAATGTAGTTTTTGTGTCCCTGATGAGAGTAAGAAATACTGACAGTATTAAAAAACTTGAGACTCTCCTGCTTTCCACACGCAGAGATCTTCTAAGACACTATTTTCTGGAGGACTCATTGGTTAGTATGTGGTAATTTCATACCTGTTGATCTCTAATCTGGAACATAACCTGCTCTGGCATAAGCTTAAGTTACCATGGCGATATATCCCGGTAGGAAGTGATCCATCTTTGTAGTACTGAAAACCCAAGGTTAAACCTGAACTTACCTGGATAAGATGCAATCCTGCTTCACAGTACAGGCCTCACCACCACTAGCTGTTTACCTCCCAGTTGTTTTATTGTCTTGTGCTTTTTTAAGTAGCTTCATAGACTTTCTGTTTACCTGCTCCTCATCTGGTTTGTCTGCCACACTCTCTGCCTTCTTGTGCATGGCTACTCCCTTTGTTGTAATAAAGACTTGGATTTTTCCCAGTCTGTCAGACATAATGAGAATTTTTAGTGAAATAATAATATTACAGTTGCTAAGCTAGTTTTAAGTCTATAGACTGAGTTCACTTCCTTGTTACCAGTGTCCTTGTGTTTATTTTTCAATGACAATTAATTTTCCCTCTGCTTATTACTGTGTTACTTTTATGCATTTTTAAACAGCCACACCTTCTTGGAAATTGTCTCATTTTGGTATTTTTCACTGAAAATTATAAAGTCAATTTGATTGTTCTGCTTATCTGCATAACTTATTAATTTAGAAAATTGGGCTGAGTGGCTCTGGTGACCTCTGGCATTTCAAATGATAGAGGTGCACACCACTGGCATGGAAATATGCACTTAAACATATGCACAAGCACATGGAAACACAGATCCACAATGAAAAATCAAGATAATTTTTCAGTAGGCTTCAGAAGAACAGCTAATCATTTTTTTTTTTGTAGCCTGTCATGTCTGGCAGATATTGCAACTAGAATTGCGATCTGAATGCACTGTTGTGCCAGACATATTTACTCTTCCAAGACGAAGCTCTATAGATTGTCTATAGGCTCCTCTTGTTAATGTTTGATCTATTATTTTATTTATTAGTATTATTTTTTGCCATACAAATGCAGGTACCCTAGTGTTGCCAGAGCTGACAGGCTGAGAGAGAAGAGAGAAGGAAAAAAAGAAGGAGAAAATAGGAAAAGGGGATAGTGAGGACAGAGCACAAGCAATTAAACCACAATGGTTCATCAACTGCTGCACTTTGAAAAAAAAAAAGATAAAACAGCATACAAAAAAGAACAGATACCTGGAAAAATGTATAAGGAAAAAAAAAACAAGACAGAAACAGAGCATGGCTACACAAACCAATATTCCTGCTATACCATGTCTGCATGAGTAAGCGTGAGTGTCTGTGTCCATATCATGAAATGTACTTACTAATGAGGGTGGAAAGCCGCAGCTCTGCCCACCAGAAGCCCGAGACGGATAGAGAAAGATCCAGGACACCCGGCTGTCCGCAACCCATCAAGAGCACTGAAGACCCATGGCCACACACTCCAACCCCAACCGCATGCCCACCCCAGAAGACAGGAGAGGAAGGTCCCAGATGAACCTCCTCCAGCCGAGTGGCAAGGACCTCAGAGAACCTGAGGCAATGGGAAGCCAGCCGTTCCCCAGAGGTCAGCCCCCTGCGCAGTTGCCCAGGTGCCCGACACCCCACAGGGCCCTCCCCCCCTACACTGAAGAGGCCAAAACTGCCCCAAACCACAACCCCCAGGGAAGCAGGCCACCACCCACGCCAGAACATCTGGCCCCGCTCCAGAACCCCAAGGCACCCACAACCCAGTGGGGCAGAGGGGCAGGGGGCACAGAAGCAACCAGTGAGGAGCAGCAGGGAGGCAAGACACCACAAGGTCCAGACCCAGGTCCAGCCATACACATGCACACACACACAAACACACACACACACAAACACACACACACACACACACACACACACAAGCACACACACACACACACACACACACACACACATACATACATAGTATTGTAGTACTCGAGATCGGTCTTGGTCTCGAGACTGCTTTTTGAGGACTCGGAATTTTATTTCAAAACCAGTCAAGACCACAGCTGTGGAAATACCACTAAATTGCCAGAATACTGTCCAATTTATTTGTTAACATCCTTGCTTTTATTGGATGCAAAACATACTGATTCAAATCCAACAATGATTGCTGTCTTCTATGCTCTCCCAGGAGCGCACCCCATGGACTCCGCCCCGACTAGGTCGCTGCTATTATCGCCGCTTGCACCTGTATCATTTCACCGCAATTTGGATGTACCACAGGGCATGAGCAGTTTCATTCACAATGTGCACATTTGATCTCACTACGGTCGTGGATGTGCTTGATTTCACGGGCTACAGAGGAGAAGATGAAAAATGAAGATCAAATGAAAATTTCAGGCTTTCAATTCAACAAAAAAAACCAGCATGAAAGGTAAATACCAACCTTCATGTATTTTGATACACAAACTGAAAATTTAATGCATATTTTAGGGCTGCAATGATTCCTCAAGTAACTCAATTCAATTATTAAACATCCTCGACACAAATTTGTTGCTTTGATGTTGCGTTTCAACTCTGCAGCTAAGGTGTCTCCTTGTAAGCAGAGCATGTTCTCCACATTAGCGGCAAGTTGTCTGTCGTTGCGATGGATTTCCATCATTTGGAAAAAAAACAACCCTTTAACACAAATGGATCATCGTTGACAAGTTTTTCCACGCCCACACTGCTCTGTGCTGTGAATGTGTGTTTGTATGCCCGTGTGTGTTGTGCAGAGAAGGTCAGCTGTTATTTTTTCTTCACTTCAATTGTAGCCACCAGAACTGATCTATAACCACAATTTGCTAGCGCTGCCATCAGCACTAGCGATCGTTTGGTGCCCCCACCCCCCACCCCCCTTCAGTACCGAGGGGCTCCGTCAAAATGTTTTTGTGCTTTAATCCCTGATTAGTGACTAAAAATATACCTGCAGTAGAAACGCAATTTGGAGGATGCTTGTGAATAAAAAGCATTACAGGATTAATTAAGATTATGCAGCCCCCAGTTTTTCAACAAAAACACAGCAGCAGGTGTTCTATGTGCAGTCTGTTTGCACAGGCAAGTGCTCAGGTGGAGCGAAAGGCGCTCTTGTTCTTGTAACCACCTTAAAACCTCTACTGGGAAACAGCTGGAGGTCCTTCATCAACCACCTGATCAGCAACATGAAGAACAGAGAACTTTGTAGCTGCTCCATCCACCCTGTTTATTTCACACAGAGAAACATCTGCAGTATGGTTAGTTAAAATATGCTGATGAATTGTTAAAATGAAAAATTATTTCTTATCCAATTACTTGATTAACTGATGGAGTAATCAACAGAATACTTGATTACTAAAATAATCAATAGTTGCAGTCCTACCTGTATTCAGAAAGCCATAGTCAAACATTAGTTTTCAGCACCAGTGGAGCTATGAAAGGCCTTCAAGAATAAAAAAAACCCAGTTCCCAGCAAGATGATGTCTTCCTGTTGTTGCATTAAAAACGTGATAATTTATGTTTAAAGTGGTTGATATTCGAACATAGGAAATACTTTTAGTAGCTGATCGATAAAAAATCTGGATTATGTTTTTGTGTGTGTATGCTTTTTATGTGATTTCTGCAAATCCATTAGTAGAAATAAACGGCACTCTGGGACACATTAAATGCATGATATATAAGTGTAACTCTTCTGGATTACATGCAAAAATGATCACTATCGATCTAATAAGGTTTGGTTTAGCGTTCTGCGCTGGTCCTTTGTAAATAACCGAAATCCTCTCTGAACCTAACCTGACATGCACCTCGAGAAATGTAACTACACGTCCACAAAGACTGTGATTACTGCCTAGGCTTCAGAGGTGCTATCCAGTTACATATGTAGCCCCCGTCACTTAATTAACAAGCGGGAGTGGCATTTAGTGGTTAGCATTAGCTCTGGGCTGAAAAATATTTCTTGCCAGAACCCTTTAGTCAGCATGGCCACCAACAATGGCAGATAAGTAAGTAAGTTGTTTCTCCGCCATTAGTACATTGAGCTACTGGTGGGCAGATCGATCCTAATATTGATACCAACGTTGGTATTGGTATTGATCAATACCAGTGTAGTGAGATCGATACTTCAGTTTATGCCGTGCTGCGGTTTAACCAAAGATGCGAGCTGGCTGACTGTTAAAGTGGCACTCCTGTCATAGCACAGAGCAGGCACACTTTGCTCCTCCCCTCCCCACAGTGTTTTGATGTTATACCATCACGCGACACATAACGTATTTTACTTGGGAAACAAATGAATTTGCTATAAAACATTTAAAGCAAATTCCTTTTTTGTAAAGCTTGTTTATTTAAGAAAAAATTCAGAAAATTATTGAATCAAGGGCTATTTTTAAATACATTTTTGTATTATTCTTTCTGAACACTCTACCTGTAAAAAAAAAGTTTGCATTTGTTCTTGAGTGATGATTTTGTACACTTCATTTATGAAAGAAAAAAAATCTAGATATCAATGTATGTGGAAAATTGTTTTGTTAATGTTCTATTGCTTCAGAAAAATAACTTTTATTTTGATAAAATATTTTTTACTTACCCATAAACTTTGCCCAATTCTATACTGAGTTTTAACTAATTAATGATCCAAAGGAAAAAAATCACAAACCAGTTAAGCTTCATGAAAATTCTTCATAATTGTTAAAAAGTATTGGTATCAGTATCGGCGATACTGGCCCTATATTTACTTGGCATCGGATCGATACCATATCTTGTAGTATTGCACACCACTACATTGAGCAGTGCATACACGAGGAGTGATTGACAGTACTAAAGACCCTCCTCCTGGCTCTGATTGGTTGTTTTTGACCGGGAGCGGTTCAGGGAGGAGGTGGATGAGCTCGATTTTTTCACAGATTATCTGTATCACAGATACTGTCCTGGCATGGTGACAGTTTTAACAAATATGGAAAAAAAAATTTTTTTTTTTAAAGTTACATCCTGCAGCTTTAATCTGTATAAGAGAGAAACTTGTGGCTTTAGTTCTTACTGCTGATGATTGTTTGCCATTGTTTCAGTTTTACACATTTAGCTATGTGGTTTAAAAATAGCACCCATTTTTTCAAGGATTGTTGTGGGTTTAAAAACAACATAACTTTATGTATTGTTTATGAAAGGCAGAGAACAGTTAAGACTGTTGTGATGAACTATGAATAATTGTTTTACATTCTGTGATAAATGATGGAAGTCACCCAAAGATGGTTATATTTATTTGAGCTGTGAGTGTTTAATATCTAGGTGTTTTTATGGGAATGTGGATCTTTCAGATCAATTTGAGAAGTGATTTTGATCATGTTTCAAATTTATTAAGTCATGTCGCATGGGGCACTGGTCTTGGTCTTGTCTCGGTCTCGCCCTCCCTCGGTCTTGGTCTTGACTCAGTCTTGGACCCTAAAAGTCTTGGTCTTGTCTCGGTCTCGATACACTGTGGTCTTGGTATTGTCTCGGTCTCGGGTTAGGTGGTCTTGACTACAACACTGCATATACATGTACATGCATTCATCCACCCATATACATTGACAGCTAATCATTTTCAAGAGTAGAAGATACTGACTTTTGTCCATGGATGGATGGACTGTGTAAAATGTAAATCAATCTGTCAATGGCTACAGATGGCAAATTCAAGTTTTTTTTCACCATGAAATTGCAATGGTGATTACAAAGTAACAGGCGAGCCTCTACAGAACTACTCGCTTTGAGAAAAACTGTATATTGCTGGGATGCTAAATGATGGGAAGAACCTGTGAGCTGTGACCTTTTCTCTTCTGATGCTGTACAGTCACTTAATGTTTTTCATCTTCCACAGTCATGGAAAAGTTTCTGTTACTGGCAGACTGTACTACTTTAATGCTTTGTGACCAAAGGCATCTGAGTGAGGCAAGTACACTGCAGCTCAGGATTCCAACATACGAAGGAAGCAACCGCAATCACAACTAGAAATTGACAAGGTACAACACAAATGCTATGGCAAGGGTGAGCCAGGACGACAGGTTGGGGGGAGATTTCATCATCCCCACTCGCCGAGAGTGGGTACCAAGATCCAGTAATAACAACCAGTACACTGAATACCAGAGCAGCTGACCTGAAAGATAATGTGATGATGTGGTCAAGGTTTGTCTAAATGTGTAGCTGCGACAACGCCACCTGAGGGAATTTCACCCCCAGGAAACATTAGATTTATTAAAAAATTTATTCAAAATTTGCATTAAAGAGTACACGTTCGAATAATACACCAGAGAGAGAAGGTTTGAAGATTAACAAAATATTTAATTTAAAAAAATGCAGTTAAAAGAAATATTAAACTATAAACATAAAATAGTTTGGCTGTAACAGTAATAGCGCACCAACTGGGAAACTCAAAATAAAAGCTGAGCTGGAAGAAAAACAACGTCACACGCCACGCCACGGCTTCACCCAAAGTGCTGCACAACAACAAATGTGAACAGAAGAGGAAAGAATTCCACCACCAGGGAATGGACCACCCTGCCACTGGCTCATCCCTCTTAGCTCGCTCAGCTCTAAAAAAAAAAAACACACAACACAGAATTAAAATACACACAATTGGACGCTATAGTCATAAAAACACTTTGTAGTGACAGCCGGAACAATAAAAGAAAGGGAGAAAGTAATCAATAGAGCGAGCACAATAAGATCATGGCTAAGAAGGAGAACTGGATCCCTCGATGCTGACTACCAAGACTACGTGAAGTACCCTTTGAAAGTCTATTAGATGATGTAAATGCAGCTCTACGGACAATCCCTACCGCAACTATCACTGAAACCAAGCAGTGATCCTTGAGATACTTGGCTATAAGATTAACAGTAATAAAGAGCAGTACCCTCCATGGAAATGATGACTAGACGCTAAGATCAAGGCAGCATGGAGGGAAGTTAGCCAGCTCTCAGAGTTGCAAACAGGTGTAATGAAGAAAGTGGTGCCTAAGAAGTACAACAGGCTGTCCATACCTGAGGCATTAGAGACTGCCAAGCAAAGACTTACAGCCTTGGCTAACTGCCTGAGGAGGCATACCAGAGTTATAGAAGCCAGGAGAATAAACCAGATGTTCTACACCGAACCATCCAAGGTATATTCTCAGTGGCAGGG
>JAMQGT020012431.1:0-48089 GCA_024447675.2 Pterophyllum scalare | reverse complement strand
AGAAAAGACTGTGCCAAAGTCCATTAATGCACAAAATGCTACAATCAATGCACAAACTGTAGACCAGTGTTTGTCCATGTTCACCTCTTGCTCCAAAGAATGTGCACAACCGTAGAATGAGCAGGCAGGTTAAAGGATGCTGGATCCTTGTGCGTGTAGAGTTATATTCTCTCTGATAAGGTGTCACATCAGACACACTTTGTTTTTTATGTTCCTTGTTGCTCAATTGATGTAATGTATCTTGTGTTTACATATTAGTAATACAACCCGACAGTCTTCATTATCTTCATTATCCAGCATGACAACAACCACACAGTCACAAAGAAGATTAACACCACTTCATCCCAAAGTTGACTGTTTTTATACCGCTGTACCTTGTTGGTACCAATGATTTATGAAGGTTCTTAGAAATAAGATATTTTTATTTGATTTTCAGTTCCTTACTTCCTTGTGTTATTTGTACCCTTCTTTGTTTGTTTTTTGCTGTTCCTGTGGTTCAGACATAACATGAATGTGCTTTTAGACAAGGAGGAGTCTTCTTAGTATGACAGTCATACAACAAAATTACCCTGCAAATTCTGTGAAGTTATATAAAGTGTTAACTTTATCATTTTTTTATCATTAGGTTTTATAATTATTCAGGGTTGTATGGATATCCCTTGTTTCTGATCACCTCTTAACAGAATTTCATTCAGCTTTGAGTAACATACATCCACACACATGCATTTTAATTATTTTCATTTCAGCTTTTGTTGACTCAGCATTTGTATTACAGTTCCAGACAGGATTGTTGCCACTCACTCTTTTTTTTCATCTTCTGTCTGTTGTAGATGATACTTCTGTCACTATGAGCCCAAGAAACATCACTATATGATATCATATCCATGAACCATGATAGTTGGGATAGGTACAAATTAATGAGACATTTTGCACAGTTACATTTTGTTTCTGCATGAGCTGACACACAGCTTAGTGTGCATTAGATTTCAGTCTGGCTGAGCTCCCCTTGCTGTGAGACTGGACTGCCTGAGTATCTGATTTGGTTTCCTGACTGTGATAAAGTGGTGTCAGCACACATAATCTACTGTGCTGTCTCATGATGTACCACCAAAAACCACAATGTATTATATTTGTGGGTCAAGTGTTTAAGCATTTTTCTATGGAGTAAAATGTAGTCCAAACTAATCTGAAGTGAGGAAATATTCCCAGCAAAAACAATTCATCATGATACAGAATGAATACTTTAAATCATATATTAAGTAAGTAATTTAAAATTGTATTTATAATAGCACATTTCAAGATAAATATCAGAAAGCGCTTCACAACAAAAAAGCTATAGCTCAGAGGGAAAGAGTTACAGTGTGGGAGCCACTGTTGCAGGAGACTATGTTTTCTTTATTTTTCACACTATTCAACTGATTACCAATCGATATACAATCGGACAATCAGATCCACAAAGAAGGAGTCCCACTCTGAGCCATTATCAGCAGTATAAACTCAGTTACCTACAATATTTCCAAGCACCTCACCACCATCTTAACTCTGCTTGTAGGCAACACACCCCATCACACTGAAAACTCCACAGACTTTACCAACAAGGTCTGTAATCTTGCACTGAATCCAGATGAAACCATGGTGTCCTTTGATGTGGCTTCACTTTTCACTTGCATACCCACAACTGGAGGCAGTGGAGACCTTCAGAAAACAACTACAGGAAGACGAGCTCCCTTGCAAAACAGAACCAGCTTTACCCCAGATCAGATTTGTGCACTGTTAGACCTCTGCCTTACCACAACGTATTTCAAATACAATGATGGTTTCTACAGACCAAAGCATGGATGCGCCATGGGCTCCCTAGTGTCATCCATTGAAGCCAACCTTTACAGTAGAAGTAAAATTGGAAGTGGAAAGTAAAGCTCTTGGTTCTTTCAAAGGGATGGCACCTAGCCACTGATACAGATATGTGGATGAAAACCTGGGTCAAAATTCAATTCAATTCAATTCATATTTTATTTATATAGCGCCAAATCACAACAAACGGTCGCCTCAAGGCGCTTTGTATTGTGGGTAAAGACCCTACAATAACACAGAGGAAACCCAACAGTCAAAACGACCCCCTATGAGCAAACACTTGGCAACGGTGGGAAGGAAAAACTCCCTTTTAACAGGAAGAAACCTCCAGCAGAACCAGGCTCAGGGAGGGGCAGTCATCTGCTGTGACCGGTTGGGGCTGAGTGGAGAGAGACAGGACAAAAGACATGCTGTGGAAGAGAGACAGAGATTAATAATAACTAATGATTAACTACAGAGTGAAGTATAAACAGAGTAAATAAGGTGAATGAAAAGAAACAGTGCATTATGGGACCCCCCCCCCAGCAGCCTAGGCCTATAGCAGCATAACTAAGGGGTGGTTCAGGGTCGTCTGATCCAGCCCTAACTATAAGCTTGATCAAAAAGGAAAGTTTTAAGCCTAATCTTAAAAATAGAGAGGGTGTCTGTCTCCTGAATCCAAGCTGGGAGCTGGTTCCACAGATGAGGGGCCTGAAAGCTGAAGGCTCTGCCTCCCATTCTACTTTTAAGTATCCTAGGAACCACAAGTAAGCCAGCAGTCTGAGAACGAAGTGCTCTTTTGGGGTGATACCGTACTATGAGGTCTTTGAGATAAGATGGGGCCTGATTATTCAAGACCTTGTATGTGAGGAGAAGGATTTTAAATTCTACTCTAGATTTAACAGGGAGCCAATGAAGAGAAGCCAATATGGGAGAAATATGCTCTCTCTTTCTAGTCCCTGTCAGTACTCTAGCTGCAGCATTTTGGATCAGCTGAAGGCTTTTCAGGGAGCTTTTAGGACAGCCTGATAATAATGAATTACAGTAGTCCAGCCTGGAAGTAATAAATGCATGGATTAACTTTTCAGCATCAGTCTGAGAAAGGATGTTTCTAATTTTATAAATATTGCGCAAATGTAAAAAAAAGCCGTCCTACATATCTGTTTAATATGTGCATTGAAGGACATATCCTGGTCAAAAATGACCATGTTACTGGAGGCCAAAGTAATGCCATCCAGAGTAAGTATCTGGTTTGACACCATGTTTCTAAGATTTGTGGGGCCGAGTACAAGAACTTCAGTTTTATCTGAATTTAGAAGCAGGAAATTAGAGGTCATCCAGGCCTTTATGTCTTTAAGACATTCCTGCAGTTTAACTAACTGATGTATATCATCTGGCTTCGATAGATAAAGCTGAGTATCATCTGCATAACAATGAAAATTGATGCAATGCTTTCTAATAATAATGCCTAAGGGAAGCATGTACAATGTAAATAAAATTGGACCTAGCACAGAACCCTGTGGAACTCCATAATTAACCTTAGTGTGTGAAGAAGACTCCCCACTTACATGAACAAATTGGAGTCTATTTGATAAATATGATTCAAACCACTGCAGTGCAGTACCTTTAATACCTATGGCATGCTCTAATCTCTGTAATAAAATGTTATGATCAACAGTATCAAAGCTGCACTGAGGTCCAATAGGACAAGCACAGAGACGAGTCCACTGTCAGAGGCTGTAAGAAGATCATTTGTAACCTTCACTAATGCTGTTTCTGTACTGTGATGAATTCTGAAACCTGACTGAAACTCTTCAAATAAAGCGTTCCTCTGCAGATGATCAGTTAGCTGTTTTACAACTACTCTTTCAAGGAAAAAATCAAAACCCAAGAAGTAGAAGCCTTCACTCGCCACATCAACTCAGTGGATAAATACATAAGTTTTGCCAGGGAGCACACTAGGGATAATAGGTTACCATTCCTGGACTGTGCGGTGCATATTGAGGAAGATGCAAGCCTCAACATTGAATTTTACCGGAAGCCCATACACGGACCAGTATCTCCTCTTTGACTCCCACCACCTACTGGAACACAAACTTGGGGTGATCAGGACCCTGCAACACTGAGCAGAAAGCGTTCCCTCTGAGGCAGAAGGGAAACAAAAGCAACACACATGTAAAGAAAGCACTTAAAAACATGTGGTTATCCCAAATGGGCTTTCATCAAATCAGCCAAGATGCACAGGAAAGAAGGTCAAACACAGACTAACGAGGATAAGAATGACAAGCAGAACAACATTGTCATCCCTCATGTGGCAGAAGACTTTTCTCCAAGCATGAGATCCCAGTATACTTCAAACCAAGTCACGCCCTAAGGCAAAAACTGGTCCATCCCAAGGACAAAGCCCCCAAACACAAGATAAGCAACATATTGTTTGCCGTCTAGTGCAGTGAAGAGTGCTTGGACCTCTACACTGGAGAAACCAAACAGCCTCTTCACAAACGAATGGCACAACAGATGCTACTTTTCCACCGCCGAGGTTGTGCCGGTTCCAATGAACTGGCGAAACGCTTAAGAACGGGCCTGCGTTTCCACCGCGCTTTGTGAACTGGTCCTTTACGTATGAGTGTGGGCAGGTCCTCGTCTGGAAGCCGAAGGGCACAAACGTGGGAGAACACGCTCGCCTTTCTGGTGCTGCGAACACATTTTAGGGTCCAAACCAAACTACTGCAGCATCTGTGTGCAGCACAGAGGGGGAAACAGACAGCGATTAGAGCAAGACCACAAGTACGCACTTTGCGTCCTTTTATCTGTGATATGAACTGATACAAGGCAGCAAGTTCAGCCTTACGGCCCAACCTAATTCACAGCCGTGAAAACCGCATTGCTTATCTTCTGTAATACACACCATGCAGTGAAATAGCGGTAGAAAGCTTTACGTTGAACGGCAGAGTCACGCCCTTCTGCTGCTTTCATCACGTGTTCTTGGTTCGAGACCAGCTAGCTTGTGGGGCTGGAGTTGAACCCGTTTTTCGGCCGAGTGCGTTTGCGGTGGAAAAACCGCTGAATGGTTCAAATGCTGGCACTGGCACCCCGTCGGTGGAAAAGAGGCCATAGAGGAGCCACCTCGACAGGACAAGACTCAGCTGTACGTCTGCATCTAAAGGTCAAAGGCCACTCTTTTGAGGACGCCAATGTTCACATTTTGGACCGGGAAGACCGATAGTTTGAAAGAGGAGTGAAAGAAGCCATCTATGTCCACTGTGAACAACCATCATTGAACAGAGGAGGTGGATTACATCACCAACTTTCCCCCTTACAGTCCGATCCTGAGCTCCCTTGCCAGATGTCTCAACCCCCATTCACACCTTGTTGTTATCAAGTGATCAACTGAGGTCACTTGATACAATGGAGTGAAGTCCCAAATTGGTTTCATCTGAAACCACTGACTGTAATGACCTCCTTTCACACCTTGGCACATGTGAATATGCACATGAACAATAGTGGGTCACAACCACCTCCAGGGGACTACACCCACTGGGGTTTAAATACCTGGTTCTCTCCACCTTTTGGTTTGAGAACTGAAGAAGCTTTTCGAATGAGAGGTGAAATGTCTTCAAGAAATGAAAAGTCCAGTCGCCTTTTTTTTAAGCTCCAGAGAAATCTATGAGGCCTTGATGTCTATGGCCCTGATGACCTCCCTTCTCACTCTGGTAATGGTGGTAATGTTGAAAAACTAGTTCATGCATTTATTACTTCTAGGCTGGACTATTGAAATTCATTATTATCAGGCTGTCCTAAAAGCTCCCTGAAAAGCCTTCAGCTGATCCAAAATGCTGCAGCTAGAGTACTGAGGGACTAGAAAGAGAGAGCAGATTTCTCCCATATTGATTTCTCTTCATTGCCTCCTGTTAAATCGAGAACAGAATTTAAAATCCATCTTCTCACATACAAGGTTATGAATAATCATCTTATCTTAAAGACCTTGTAGTACCATATCAGCCCAATAGAGCACTTCACTCTCAGACTGTCCCTCAGACTGAACCCTCCAGCAGCCTAGACACTATTGTCTAGGCTGCTGGAGGGTTCCCATGATGCACTGAGTGTTTCTTTCACCTCTTTTTACTCTGTTTAAACCCCACTCTGCATTTAATCATTAGTTATTATTAATCTCCGGCTCTCTTTCCACAGCATGTCTCTCTCCCCCAACGGTCATGGCAGATGCCTGCCCCTCCCTGAGCCTGGTTCTGCTAGAGGTTTCTTCCTGTTAAAAAATAGTTTTTCTTTCCCAATGTCGCCAAGTGCTTGCTAATAGGGGGTCATTTTGACTGTTGGGTTTTCTCTGTAATTACTGTAGGGTCTTTTGTAGGGTTATTTTTTACTACCTTCACTTATCAGAGGCCCATTCAATATGCTGTACTGTATACTGAGCGGGCCTTTCCCACCAGCAGTAGCCACATGCTCATTGCGTCATATACTGGGCGGGACTTCCCCGCCCACAGCAGTGGGACATCCATCATACCATACTATGTACTGTGAGCGCCATCCTTCCACTGCCAGGGGGGACTCATCCATTATCTCAGTACTTTACTCTACTTTCCCCACAGCTAATTACTGGCCCCGTTCCCAGGAGCCTTTGATGAGCCCTTGTTACTTTCATTTATTTTCACATATATAGGAATATATCTACTTTTATTGTTCACTTGTGTTATTTGTACTGTCACTATTTTTACTTTTATTACTCATGCTGAGACTATTTTTATATTCTGTATGGCCTTCATATTGGTGCATGGAGTCATTACTCTCACGTTTTAGGTACCAGGCACCACTTTTATGGCTTGTGCAAAGTAAGAGAAAGCCCCCTCACACACACACACACACACACACACACACACACACACACACACACACACACACACACACACACACACACACACACACACACACACACCGATGTATAGAGTGCTTAATGTTCTCTGGGTCACTGGGGTGAGGGTGAGACCTGTTTGATCTTAGGTGTGCGTTTGAGGCTTTTGGGGAGTTGCCAGAGTGAGCGCTGTTCCTCTTGACACCTGTAACACTATGTTATACTTCAGCAGTGTGTTATGACAGGTACATTCCTAAAATGGAGTTTCGTAGGCCCCCACCCTCGAGCTCTTCTGGCCAGGAGGAGGGAGAGATAAGACTTGGCAGAGTGGAGTGGTACTAATGTTATCCTAGCAGATGTTTGAGTAGAAATGTTCATCATTTGTGACATCTGTCTGAACTGTCATAAACCAAAAGGTAACCCTGTGACGTGCGCACCTTGAACATGTGACTTCAGAGTGGGCGGAGTTTAACCAAAAGACAATTGGTTGGGCTTCAAGTTTCATGGGCTGAGACTTTATGTAAATTAGGAGGGGTCAAAGGCAAGTGGGCGGTGATCATGTTTAGGATCTAAAATGTTTGCCACTCTTTGTCTCACCTCACCTCTCTCTGTGTGCTCTTCTCTTTCCTGTCCTCTCTTTTTCTTCCTGTTTCTGCATCTTTCTCTGTCTCTGTGTTTCCCTCTTCTCTTTTCTTTCTTCTTCTTCTTCTCCTCTCTGTGTGTGGATCTCAGTCTCAACTATGTTACTGTCTGTGTTTTGGTTTTTTTCTGTGTTCTGTGTAACTAATATGTCTAATAAACAGCCTGCACCGGAACCTGCTCGTCCCAGTGAGTTTTTGGATATTTGGGCTTTAATTAGGTTTGAATCTTCGGCCAAAAGGAACATGGAGACCCTAAGGAAATGTCACCGAAATGCCATGTGTCCTGTTGGTATCTGATGCATGGTGTAGGAAATGTAGAACAGCATAGAAATGAATAATTACCCTCTTCTTATCCCTACTCGATCTAGTCCCAATCAGATCAATATTGACTCTAAATACTGAATCGATGCATTTGTAGTTTCTAAAAAAAGGAAAGTTGTCAAAGGTGTCAGTTTGTGTTTGTACCTGTGAGCTTGGCTGTCGCAACTCATCTGCCCTGCTAGGAGACTCGCTCTTTGCTCTCTGACGCTCTGTGAGGACGACCACACTGTCGGTGGGACTAAACCTGACATCAAAAAATACATTTAATTAAAAAATTTAAAACACAATCCCCCACCCAAAACCACACATCGTTAGGTATCCACAGACCAGTTAGCGACCCATGGAGGAGTGTCATCACCATGACTCACCTGTCTGTCTCGCTGAAGCTGGAGGACGGCTGGACACTACGGGCCCCCACCGCTCCTACCGGTCCAGTCACCAGTGTGCTGCGTCCTGATGTGTCGATCATCACGGTGGCCCCCTCTTCCATTGGCCCTCCCTCCTCATGGTGCTCTCCTGCTCCAATCCATTCCTCCATCCTCTCGGTCTTGATCCTGATTCCATCCATGCTACCCTCTTCAGCACTGCCAGTCCGTTCCGGTTCACTGCTCGTCTCCACGTACCACTGACCAGCCCGGTTGATGCGTAGTATCGGTTCTTTGCCTACTCTGCCACTGGTGGTCCCTGGCCCTTCTAGCCCACTGTGCTCCACTGCTGGTGCTGGGCTAAGTGGCTCCTCTGCTGGACTGACAACTTCACATGCCTCAGCTCCTCCCCGTGGGCCAAGCAGTCGCAGACCACTGTGATGACCCCCTCCTCGCACCACTGCCTCCAATGTCCTACTTGTCCTGGAGCTCCGTGCCACCTCCTCATCCCTGGACTCTTCATCCAGGTCAGCCAGACTGATCTTCAGGTGGATGCCCTCAAGGATTTGGGTGCAGCGGTCAATAATGTGTTGCATCTGCAGGAAGCTTGCAGCTGTCAGGTAGCTAATGATGTCTGCAAGCTGCAGGCAGAGGCGGCCTGTGTAGCAAAAGGACAGCAGCTGCTCGAACACTGATGGATTACGGATCACCGTCAATGACACGGTGCTCATCTGGCTGAGAGACATGTGGTCTCGAAAGTACGGTGAGCTGGCAGCTAGTACCACCTTGTGTGCACGGAAGCTCTGGCCCTGAACATTGACCACAATGTCGCAGAGACGGCCTTGAACACGCAGCTGGTTCAGGTGAGATAGAACAGAGTTACTGAAGTCTGGGATGTCCAGTTGTATGCTGCCAGTGCGCTCCATGATGCAGCCTGCAGGGATACTGCAACAACAGCAACACATCAGTACCAGGCCACACCAGGAACCTGTAGCTTAAAACTTGCTAATAATTTGATATGAATTATATAGACTTTAGTTCTGGTTAACGAGAAACTTATTTCACGTTTAAAAAAAGAAAAAAGAAAACCACAAAAAAGACAAAAAAACAACCCTGAAGATATTAGTGTCCACACAACAGGGGGTGCTAAAGATGATGGGGGAGGGTAACTGATGTCACAGCAGTTTTTCATTAATTCTCAAAGAAACTGGTCACTAATAATACTTTATCACTGAAAGCAAATCTGTACAAAAGCAAAAACAGGTCAACTATAAATCAGTGTGATCATTTTTAGATATGTACAGTACTGTGCAAAAGAAAAGAGTCACCCCTCATTTCTTTACATTTTGCTAGTGAAATGTGCAAACAGATATGCAAATACTATTGAAGTTGGAAGGTTGGTGGTTTGATCCCTGGCTGCTCCTGTCTGCATGTCAAAGCATCCTTGGCGAGATGCTGAACCTTAAATTGCTCCTGATGCATCCATGGGACCGAGAATGTACATAGCCATAAAGTGCTTTAATGAATGCATCTGTGAATGAGATATGGTGTATAAAGATCCCATCCACCCAGGCGTTTTATATTGTAAGTTAAAGACCTCACATCAGGGGTCTCCCCCCGCTTGCAGCCCATGAAATTAATGTCAATCACACAGTACAATTTGGCACTTTAAGTTACCTTTTTAAAATTTTGTTTTCCCCTTCAATTAAGACAACCATTTCTCATGTAATTTAAATCAGAGGTCCCCAGGTACCGGTCCGTAGGTCATTTGGTACTGGGCCACACCGAAACAATAAATTAATTAATTATTTCTGTTTTATTTATTATGAGTCTGAATGACATTTTATTTTGAAAAAAATGGGCAGATTCTCTCTATTATATCCATCTATGACTCAGTCTAGACGTGTGTCACGATGCTTGTCTCGGTCACATGATACGTTACCGTTAAAATTAAACTCACAAGCTTCACTGGTTCCTGTGCCTGTTCAGGCCTTCACACACCCGATTCATAAATTTTGTGCAAATGTTTCATGCACTAAAAATATTTTTCAGACTCGCCTGTTCTTAATGCAGCCGTTCACACCGACCGCGTCATTTCACAGGACAAATCTGCGGCATTTATTTTTTCAGATCAAGACTGATTTTTCTGTCTTTTGCAAGTTAACAAACAGATCTGACCAATCAGAGCATTTAGCAACATGTGAGCTTATAGCGCAAAACACGCACCGATATGCTGAATAACAGTAAAATCATACTATTTTACCTCAGACACACATGCTGCTCCAGGTCAGCCAGCTCTCTGCCTCCTTAGATTTGATCCAAACTCTGCCAACAAGACCTCAAACTGACCACTGATATCCTGAAATATGCGCAAAAGTGGCTCGTGATCAGGGAGGGACAGCCATCTCCTCTGACCAGTTGGGAGTGAAACAGGACAAAATACACACTCTGGAAGTGAGCCAGAGATTTTATACAGATTATTCATACACGCACTCTGAATTTAAAGTGTGAAAAAAGGTGAAGAACAAACACTGGCATCATGGGAAGCCCCAGCAGGCTAGGCCTATGGCAACATAACTATCATAACTTTATTTATATAATTCCTAATCACAACAAACAGTAAGGCGCATTATATTGTAAGGTAAAGACCCTACAATAATTACAGAAAAAAAGACAACAGTCAAAACGACCCCCTATGAGCAACCACTTGGCAACAGCGGGAAGGAAAAACTCCCTTTTAACAGGAACTTTTAGGACAACCTGATAGTTACGAATTACAATAGTCTGGCCTAGAAGTAATAAATGCAAGAACTAGGTTCTAAATTTAGAGATATTGCACGAATGCAAAAAAGCAGTCTTACTTTTTTGTTTAATGCGCAATATTGAAAGACATATCCTGATGATTCCTTACAGTGTTACTGGAGGCCAAGGTAATGCCATCCAGAATTAGTATCTGGTTAGCTACCATCTTTCTAAAATGTGTCAGCCCAAGTACAATAACCTCATTTTTAATTAAATACAGAAGCAGGAAATTAGAGTTCATCCAGGTCCGTATGCCTGCAGTTCAACTAATTGGTGTGTGTCATCCGGCCTCATGGATGACACGCACACACACACACGGATGATAAGCTGGGTGTAATCTGCACAGCTTCATTTACGCTACACCTTCTAATAATACTGCCCAAGAGAAGCAAGTACAATATAAATAGAATTGGTCCTAGCACTGAACCCTGTGGAACTCAATAATTAACCTTACTGTGTGAAGAAGACCTCACATTTACTTGAACAAACTAGAGTCTGGAGACTGAAGCCAGATTTCTCAAAATGAGAGCTTCTCCATCCAAAGTGGGATGGATGGCATGTCCCATTTCCCTAAGGCCTGATTTAGAATTCTGCATTGGGTCTTTGTGGGGCCTACATATTAGTGATGGGACTGCTGTGCTGAGGCTTCAGAGTGCATATCGAGAAATCCAGGAAGTCTTTTATGAAGCACGTAGTTAGGCTTGCTTCATCAAGGGCATCACTGGTGACGTCTGAAGCCTTGCTGGTTCAGGTAGTGGTTTGAGTGTTGGCATGATTTATGAAAACCAGTGGATCAAAATCTGCAAAATTTGTTAAGTGTTTGTGTTGGACTTTCAGTTTGCTGTGACACAAAGGAGCTGGGTTCAATGGAGGTACTAAAAGGTGAAGAATTTTCCCTTTATGGCAACACTTTGAGCTGATTTCTCCAGTAAGGTATTAGAATAATATGCCTATAATCAAATCTGTTACTACTATAATACTCACAAGTCTTTCAAGGGGAAGTGGGATAGAACACCTCATCTATAAGTATGATCTAGGCAGAGGTGCATGTATCCAAGCCAATACAGGCCTGCTGTGGGATACTTGTGCAGCCCTGCCTCCTCAGTATCATGTGAAAGGATTTTCTCAAAAGCCGGGGAGGTTATTTCCAAAAAGAGAAACTGACAGAGTCCAAGCACAGTGTCCCATCTTTTGAAAACACTGCAGCAGTTTTAACATAAATGTCTCGTGTCCTATTGGATTTACTTAAACAGTGATTGAAATCATACTGAGGAGTTTTTGATATTGATAAAACTCTATTGCCATCACCCAGTTCTTCATCAAAAACAGATTAATGAATGAACCACACAAATTGTATTTCTGTTCTTGGCAGTAATTATTCCCATGCTGACACTGTTGCATGACAGCCAAGAGGACATCAGCTCATGAATGAAATGATAGGACAGGTCCATCTCACTATAGATGCACTCCAAAAAAGATCAAGCAGACACTGTAGGAACTCTCATCACACATGCCTTCCTCCATCTTAGAAGTTGCCAAGTTTGTTAACAAGGTACAGCTGGCAAAAAATATTAAAGGCAAAGACAGACAACTGAAAATCCCATTCTCTGCAAACAAGGACCTACCACTCAGAGTCAATACCCAGACCATCTGGACACAAACAGGAAGACACCACAATCAAAGACAGCCAAGAGAAGTGGGTGAAGAACCTATCAGACAGGGTCGTCACTAAACCAGAAGAGGATGTGCTAGCTATATCCCCACAACAGCTGCCCGTAGCAGATCTCATCAGAGCCACAGAAACAGTGATAAGGATCAACAAACTAACACAACCTGAAGCAGAGCAAATCAGGATGAAGGTTTCAGCTACCCTCTCCAGTGAAAGAATTCCTCTATTCAAGAGAAGAAAGCCATCACATCCCTGAGTAAAGACAAAAACATCACCATACCACCAGTTGACCACTGTTTTAAATTCAGCTAATTACCCCACCAACGTTTCTACAGTCCTCAGTGATAATACTTATGAGACTTTAAGACAAGACCCCACAAGCCACTACAAGAAAAAAAGTCATCTGCTGCCTACAACAACTTGAAAAAGAAAAAAGCCATTGACCACCCTACATGGTATTGGCCTTTACCCTGGAGAAACTACACCATGCACATACGGACTTCTGAAGATCCACAAAGGAGGAGTCCCACTCAGACCATTGTTAGCAGTATAAATTCAGTCACCTACAGCATTTCCAAGCACCTCTGCACCATCTTATCTCTGCTTGTGGGCAACACACCCCATCACATTGAAAACTCAGCAGTCTTTCCCAACAAGGTACACAATCTTACGCTGAATCCAGAAGAAACCACGGGAACACAAACTTTGTGTGATCAGGATCGTGCAACACTGGGCAGAAAACATTCCCACTAAGGCAAAAGGGAAATTTAAAAAGGAACGCTCACATGCAAAAAATGTTTTTAAAAAGTGCGCATGTGCAACCGTGCAGCCGGTTGCTGTGGGTTTCTATTTTTGTAACTTCTTTTATTGGTATTAAGGTGTCCCACGCAAACAATATTGGTAAGTAGAGCTTCAGTCACCCTTTTTATTACTTTTTCATTATGGAGTTACTGCACTCACTCCCCGGGGGATATGCTGTTTGCATCTGCTCCTCCCGAGATCAACTGATTGACCTGATGCAGACCAGCTTGGCAGCTAAACCAGCTGATTTAAACACTGCAATCTGGAGGAAAACTCAGAGGATGGAATAAGCCAACGGAGAAAGAGAGCTGGGTCACGAAAAGGAGATATAAGAGTTTCTCCCCGCAATGTGAGATCTTTGGCAAACAAGATGTCGGTGCTAACAGGACTAGTCAGGAGCCAGATGGAGTATAGGGAAGGCAGTGTCATGTGCTTCACAGAGACACAGCTACACCAGGACATCCCAGATCAAAACGTCTCTGTTGAAGGCTTCCAGACTGTTCGGGCTCACCAGGGTCGCATGACAGATGGTGCAATCCTGGATATATCACAGTTTGGCTTTTAACAGTGGCGATCACTGCCGATACACCTGTTACCTGGCCTTACTTGCCATGAACAGCTGTGTATCACTGCTGAGATGTCTGATCAAACGCATTTTGAATTACTGTAATTACGCAATCATTTGTCCTATTGGAATAATTCAGATGGTTTCTGAAAGTTGAGAAACTGTGCTTCACACCCAACATACGATTATTACGGTAATTTCTGCAGGAAGTCCATGAATGGCATCATTTTTGAAGGTGGGCCCGTGGTATATAAAGGGTTAAAGAGCAGATATGTAACCTGGACATGGAACTGCTAGCAGTAGGGCTCATCCATAATGTAATATCCCAACTGTAGACCACACACTCAATTACCCTTATCACTATCTCGGGAGATTTTAAATGGTAAATGGACTAGTTCTTATAGAGTGTTTTTTACTCTACTTCAGCACTCAAAGTCCTTTATGAAACACATTTGCATTCTAACACACACATACACATATACACACACACACACACACACACACACACACTCTGATGGATGCATCAGGAGCAAGTCTGGTTCAATATCTATGCCAAGGATACTTTGGCATGCAGACTGGAGCAGCTAGGGATTGAACCAGCAACCTTCTGATTACCATTTTTGTCAGTTCTCTGATCCACTGCAGTGTAACCACTGGTGTGTGCTGGCTAAAAACTGAAGTTCTTGTACTCGGCCCCACAAATCTTAGAAACATGGTGTCAAACCAGATACTTACTCTGGATGACATTACTTTGGCCTCCAGTAACACCGTGAGAAATCTTGGAGTCATTTTTGACCAGGATATGTCCTTCAATGCACATATTAAGCAAATAATGAATGAATGAATGAATGAATGAATGAATGAAAGATATTATATTGATCCCACAATGGGGAAATTACAGTTAACAGACAGTTAAATATGCAGAACTGTTTTTTTTTCCATTTGTACAGTATCTCTAAAATTAGAAACATCCTTTCTCAGACTGATGCTGAAAAGCTAATTCATGCATTTATTACTTCTAGGCTGGACTATTGTAATTCATTATTATCAGGCTGTCCTAAAAGCTCCCTGAAAAGCCTTCAGCTGATCTTCAGCATATTTCTCCCAGATTCAGGAGACAGACACCCTCTCTATTTTTAAGATTAGGCTTAAAACTTTCCTTTTTGATAAAGCTTATAGTTAGGGCTGGATCAAGTGACCCTGAACCCTCCCTTAGTTACGCTGCAATAAGCCTAGGCTGCTGGAGGGTTCCCATAATGCACTGAGTGTTTCTTTCCATTCACATCTCCCTCTGTATTTAATCATTAGTTATTATTAATCTCTGGCTCTCTTCCACAGTCTTTTGTCCTGTCTCTCTCCCCTCAGAAGAAGCAGTCATGGCAGATGACTGCTCCTCCCTGAGCCTGGCTCTGCTGGAAGTTTCTTCCTATTAAAAGGGAGTTTTTCCTTCCCAATGTGCCAAGTGCTTGATTATAGGGGGGTCATTTTGACTGTTGGGCTTTCTCTGTAATTATTGTAGGGCCTTTACCTTACAATATAAAGTGCCTTGAGGAATTAAATCACCATGGAAGATAAACTTGGCTGAGAGCAGGTTATTTTCTGCGCTTCAATTTAAAATCTACTGGACGCTCCACAATTTCACTGATTCTTTTAGGGGGAATACGTTTTATACAGGCAACTTGTTAAGGCATACCTTACAAGCTTCACTAAATGCAGCCCAGCTGTAACGATACAACAGCACAAACTGTGCATGGTACGGTCACAGGAATTTGCACATATTCAGTTAGTGATGCAGAAAGTGTATACAGGATTTTATGCTTGCTCTTAATGTTGCCAAGTATCTTCTACAGCTCACAGAGCTCAGACTAGGAAATTCATCAGTTACATTTGTAGGACATTTATTACTAATAATTTTGAATCCATAAGATTAAGTTTGCTCTGATCTGGTGACAAACTAAAGTGATTTCCATGCCTCCTGTATAACAGGCAATGGAAGTGTGTCAGACCTGAACACAGTGAGTAACATTTAATGTTTAAAAAACATTTTCGAAAGGTTTCAGTGCTAATGTGCAGCTGTCACCAAGAAATCCCAGCGTGCTTTTGATGATCATGAATTCACAAAATTAGCAAGATTCTGAGCATTACTCTTTTTTTCTTATTTGTGGCACCAGTGTTGCATTTTGCTCCCACTATGACCCACAGCATCCGCTGATCCCACTCTGTGACTTTACGTGGCCCACCACTTCATGGCTGAGTTGCTGTTGTTCCCAATCGCTTCCACTGTGTTATAATCCCACTAACAGCTGACTGTGGGACATTTAGTAGTGAGGAAATTTCACGACTGGAGCTGTTGCACAGGTAACATCCTATCACGGCAACACGCTGGATTTCACTGAGCTCCTGAAAGCGACCCATTCTTTCATAAATGCCTGTAGAAGCAGTCTGTATGCCTAGGTGCTTGGTTAATACACCTGTGGCCACACCTGAATTCAGTTATTTGGATGGGTGGGTGAATATTTCGGCACTATATGCATCTAAATAATTGCAATTTTTTTCCATCTGTGTCCCATCAGATTCAGTGATTGCAGTGTGTTTTGTAAGGATGGAAGCTTTCATAGACAAATGTGCTCCTAGGGACAGGCATGTTAAAAGGCTCACCTCTACTACACAGGGGACCCCAGATTGTTTGTGGTTGCTTTGTGTTTGTGTGTAGTGTTGTGTCTGTGTGGTTGTTTTGCACGTCTGTGTAGTTGCTGTGAATCTTTTTGTGGTTTCATTGTGCAGGTCTGTTTTTTCCTCTTTGGGTTTGTTTTGCAGTCATTTTGCATGTTTTATTTTTTAGAAATGGAAATGTAGTTGTGTTTGTACAGGATGCTCAGTCTGGTGTGACACTTCTGTTCAGTACTTCCTGTGATCAGGAACAGTTCCTGTCAGAAGTGTATTTACGCCACCTCCTGGAACAGAAACTCTAGTGCTCATTCAGGACATAAATTAGTTGCAGTGTATCTGCTGAAAGGCCTTGCCTAAAGTAGGCAGAAACTCTTTGATTTTATGAAACTTTTACAGTGGCTTTCTGCACAGCATCTCTTCTCATGCACAGTATGCCATATTGCCTTAGATGTTACAGTAAGAATTTAGTCCAGTTTGTCATTTCATGCCGCACAAAAATCATACAAACTGTGCTACAATCACCAATCTTCATTCTGGGTGCCTTTGCCACATGAAACGTTAACAGTCACTTCAACCTGCGGTCCTGTTCTGCCTGCCTATTCAAACCAAAAGGCTGACACATATTGAGGAGTCCACCGGACCTGAAGTCATATCGAGACCCGGTTCAAACAGATGGGTGAACCCACCAAGATGGAGGCATCACTTTGAAAGGACAGGCCACAGGTTTCAGAACACCTGTCCCTGAGGGGGAGCGGCACTCCTAACCTGATCAGGTCCAGCCTGCCAACAGGACACACAAACTACTAAACAGATGCATGTGATACTGTCTTGGGCGCCAGGTAAACCTCCAGGTGTGCAGCCGGAATCTCACCTGACGGGGAGGGGGGCAGTGAAAAATGCTCTGGTCTCCTTTCGCGTTGCCGATGCTTCAGTCCTGCAGCTCACTGAGCATCGTTAGCAGGACAGGAGATGACGGCGGCTCGGCCTGACAGGCTGCAGCTCCACCCGCCGCTCCTCCAGGCTCCGAGGCTCCAGCGGCGGTCGCGTGCTGATCAAGACCCTGGCACGACAGCTGAGCGCGGGCTCCGATCCGTTAGCAGGCGCTCTGCTGCCATTCCACTGCAGGCCCGACCTGCTTCAATATCGGCTCACTGTCGGCGGGCAGCGCAGACTTCTCATCTTCCTTTTCACGGCAGAAGGGCCGAAACTGCAGGAAGGAAGGAAAGGGGGAAGAAAAGGCGCGTGGCACGATGGGAAATATAGTTCAAGCATCGTAGAGCGCCGTTTTCATATCAGTCTCAAAAGACTACGGCTCCCTGCGTGCATTTGACCGGAGATGCGCTGTTGTGGTATTTGGAGTTTAGCAAAGTGGAGCGCTTTACTTAATATCGCAATATGCAAATACTCCATTACAAGTACAAAAAAAAGAAAAGAAAAAAGAAATGTGACTGTGTCTTTACGGCTGTATTGAGTAAATTCTTGAAATAAGTTGGTTTATGTCGGTTTCCGTTCTCATAAGATAATAAAACTTAATAAACGGATGTGCTGATGGTCTGATAAAAATGTTTTCATAAGTTCTAAATTTGTAAATTTCGGCCAAAGGACTCCATCTTTTCCCTCAGACCAGAAAGTGCAGCAACAACTTTAGTAATCTTTCAAAAGTGGGGAAGTAAAATGTACAACTTTAAAACAATGACACGTTTATTATGGAAAGGTATAAAGACTTTAAAGATATTTCCATATTTTTGCAGACGCCTTTAGTGTGTCTACAAAAAAAAATCTATACTGTGAAAGCAACAGTGGCAACTGTTGAATCTACTATGTAGGACACAAGCAGTGAAAGACAATTAAAAATAGCTATTTTCTGTTGCATGTATTATAGAGGGTGGCTCTGCCTCCACATTGAAACACAAAAATGAGAATAATCAGGGGTTATTTTGGGATTTGGCAGGTGGGGGGACCTTAAGATCAGTTGGGGGGTGGCTCGGGAGGTAGAGCAGGTCATCTACTAACTGGAAGGCTGGTGGTTTGATTCCTGGCTGCTCCAGTCTGTGTGCCAAAGTATCCTTTGGCAAGATACTGAACAGCCTCTCTCCGATGCAACTGTGGAAGTATGAATGTGTGTGAATGTTAGATAGAAAGTACCTTGAAATAGAAAGCAGTGCTTATATGAATGCATTTGTGTGAATGGGTAAATGCAAACGTGTTGTTTAAAGTGCTTGAGTGCTCATCTAGAGTAGAAAAGTGCTGTATAAGAACTAGTCCATCTACCATTTGCAGTGGCTCCATGTGTGGGAAAGAATTGCAACTTTTTATTGAGACCTCTAGCAGATTTTCTTTGTGTACAGACTGAGATCAGCTGACATGTGCTGGCGCTGCTCTGAGGTTTACTGCTCTTTGTGGATGAACTGAATTCAACAAGATGGAAGCAGATGTTTTGATCTATCTTACCTGATTTCCATCCCCTACACTGACAGTATGCTGTTTATACTTTCTTTATACTGACAGTGTGCAGTTGGTATAAAGGTTGAGTTCAGTGAATGAATCTCTGCTACACTTGATGTAACCTAACTGATTAGATTAGATTAATTTTATTGTCATCTCAGAGTGAGCTTCTCTCTCATTCTGGGAAATACAGCAGCTGGACCTTCAGCTCGCAGACACACTGTCTGCCAAACTGCACACAAACAGTTTGTGTGTTTTTGTGCGTTTACATTTGTTGAGCTGACTGAAATGTTGCATTTGAAATCACTGCCACAAAACGTTGCTCCCTTTACACTCGCTCCTCTTCTGTAGTGCTAACTAACCCCAACTTAACCCCCCGATCACAAAAAGCTCACAAGTTCTCATTTGTGTTTCATTTGTTTAGCTGGGCTGTACTCACCTGTCTCCTGTTGTCTAATCTGTGTATATAGCCCTGCCATCCTTTTGTTTATTGTCAAAAGTGTCTGTTGGTCTCTGTGTGTGTGTTTTCTTATTTTTAACAAAGGCATCAACAAAATGCAATAAGCAACATACTGTATCATCTTCTAGAAACAAATTAAAGCACCCAAGAATCATCTGGTTAAAATTTGCAAAGAAAAAGATTCAAAATTGGCATCAGAAGTGAGAAATGAAGCAACAGATAATAATTGTCAGCATTATTTCTTCTTCTTTTGGGTGCTCCATTGAGGGGGTCCCCACAGTGCATCATCTGCTGCCATCTCACCCTATCACTGGCATCCTCCTCTGTCTTACCAACCTCCTCTGCAAATTTCCAAAAAAACAAACCAAAAATCAGCACAAAAATAAATTAATTAAGCATAGAAATTCACAATGAAGAAACAATATAGCATCCTCAACTGCACCAAAGAGTAAAACAGTGACATGTGGATTATTAAACATTAGGTCTCTATCTTCTAAGTCCCTGTTAGTAAATGATTTAATAATTGATCATCATACTGATTTATTTTGCCTTACAGAAACCTGGTTACAGCAGGATGAATATGTTAGTTTAAATTAATCAACACCGCCAAGTCACACTAACTGTCAGAGTGCTCGAAGCATAGGTTGAGGAGGAGGAGTAGCAGCAATCTTCCACTCCAGCTAATTAAATAACCTAAGACCAACCAAAGAGTTTCTGTCTGATTTCTCAAACTATTTTATCTGATTTAGTGCTCAGTTCAGTTCAGATAAAATTATTATAGAGGATGATTTTAACATCCATGTAGATGCTCAACACTGCATTTAATCTATTATTAGATTAAATTCTTTCAAAATGTAAATGAGCCCACAGCCCCTTTAATCACACTCTGGATCTTGTTCTGACATATGGCATAGAACCTGAACATTTAAATATATCCCCCTGAACCCCCCTTTGTCTGATAATTTCTTAATAACATTTACATTTACAATACTGGATTAAAAAACAGTGGGGAATAAATTTTGTTACAGTAGAGGTCTTTTTGAAAGTGCTGTAACTAAGTTTGAGGTTGATTATGTTGTCAGTAGTTTTGCATCCTGACTGCGTATGACTCTGGATACTGTGGCTCCTCTGAAAAAGAAAGCCTCAAATCAGAAGGCTTGACTCACTGGTATAACAGTGCTTCCCAAGTACTTGCTCATAGGGGGTCATCTAATTGTTGTGGTTTTCTCTCTATTATTTAGGGTTTTTACCTTTAAAAAAGTGCCATGAGGTGGCACTATATAAATAAAATTGAATTAAACCTTCCCTTTCACTCTGGCTTATATGCATCTGTCACAAATCATTGCAGACACTCTTCTCCACCCTGCCTGAACTCTCTTTTTCACCTCTCTTTTGCACCGTCCATTGCTTTGGATGATTGACCCCAGGTATTTAAACTTGCCCATCTTCAGTACCTCTATTCCTTGCAGCTTCACTGTTACATCTGTCTCCCTCACACACATATTCTGTCTTGCTTGTACTGACTTGTATTCCTCTTTTCAGTGCATACCCCCACCTCTACAGGCTTTTTCCCACCTGCTCCCCAATCTCACTACAGAGCACAGTGTCATCTGCAAACATCATAGTCCATGGAGAATCCTACCTGACCTCATCTGTCAACCTCCATCACCACTGCAAAAAAAGAAAGGGCTCAGAGCAGATCACTGATATAATCCCACCCCCACCTTGAACCCATCTGTTGCTCCTACCACACACCTCTGTATTTCTGTCCTCATACATATCCTGCACCACCATCATATACTTCTCTGCCACTCCTGACTTTCTCATAGAGGACGACAGTTTCTCTTGTGGCACCCTATCATCTACTTTCACAAAGACACCTTAAAGCTCCTTCTGACCTTCTATGTCCATCAACACTCTCAAAGCAAACATTGCATTTGTATGCTCTTTCTCAGAATGAAGCCATAATCCTGCTCACTCATTGTCAAGCTAAACAGCACAGCCTCTAGTCCTGCCACTACATTGCTCATTAACCTCTGGAAAGTAGCTGGAGCATTTCTTAGGTTAAAAGGTGTGCCCTTTAATGAATTTCCATAAGGGTGCCTATGAATACCCACTTTGTCCATACAAGGCAAAGGGAATGAATCACGTTTTGTAACATTGTTAATTTTCCTGAAATCTGTGCATGGCTGAACTGTCTTGTCAGGTTTTTTTACTTGCACACAAGGAGAGGCCCAACTAGAGCATGATGGAACAGCAATGTTGTTTTCTATTTAATTCATTTCAATTTTATTTATATAGCTCCAAATCACAACAAACAGTCACCTCAAGGAGCTTTATATTGTAAGGTAAAGACCCTACAAAGACCCCCCCCAGAAGCCTAGGCCTATAGCAGCATAACTAAGGGGTGGTTCAGGGTCACCTGATCCAGCCCTAACTATAAGATTGATCATGAAGGAAAGTTTTAAGCCTAATCTTGAAAATAGAGAGGGTGTCTGTCTCCCGAATCCAAGCTGGGAGCTGGTTCCACAGACGAGGGGCCTGAAAGCTGAAGGCTCTGCCTCCCATTCTACTCTCAAGTATCCTAGGAACCACAAGTAAGCCAGCAGTCTGAGACCAAAGTGCTCTATTGGGGTGATATGGTACTATGAGGTCTTTGAGATAAGATGGGGCCTGATTATTCAAGACCTTGTATGTTGAGGAGAAGGATTTTAAATTCTATTCTGGATTTAACAGGGGTCCATGTACTTTTTGGTCATTTGTTTTTTCATTTTAAAAACACATATTTATTATTGTTCATTAACAAGACAAAACTATTTATTGTCTGATTACTTGATTAATCGATGGAATAATTGATAGAATACTCAAATAATCAATAATTGCAGCCCTAATTGGCTTGTGTGACCTCTCTTGCAGCCAGCACAAGCCAGGGCAAGCCTTCTCCCCAGTCATGGTCTAACTCAATGCAATAAAGTTGTAAGAGGGATGATGGAACTGTTCAGTGGCACCTTGACTCTCTGGGTGATGAGGAGTTGCCTTAACATGTTTTAGATGAAGCTGTTTTGAAATCTCTCCAAACATGTGGGAAGTGAAATGAGTTCTTTGGTCACTCTGAATGACCTTGGGAATGCCGAAAACAGAAATGAACTAGGTAGATTCTTTAACTACTGATTTGTTGGTAATGTTCCAGCAAAGTAGAAGCAAAGTTGCTCTCTTTGCTTCTTTTCTCTCTCCCTCCTTGCTGTTGTTGTTTTGAGTGGAGGCGCACCTGTGGGTTATTGTGGAGTGGGATCTCCTTTAGTATAAATTCACCTGGGCTATGGATCTCTCTTATTAATCCCTCTTGCCTTCCCTGGTGTGAAGTGTTTGGCAGTATCTCGGTCAAATTAAGCCATCTAGATCAGGTTTTCGACAGCTGTAGGTAGCTTCCATTGCTAAGTTGGTGGTTGTATGTGTTTAGTGGCTACTTACCTACGCTTGTGTTTATAGCATGGCCAACTTTTAATTCCTAGCCATCATGGAGGGGACAGCAATCATTATCAGTGGTTGTGCTGCCACGTTGACTTTGATGGCAGTATGCTTGCCACTGATTCTTGACAAAGTTATATTAATGCACTTTCTCTTTTAGGGCCCCTGTTTAGTGTCAGCTATATAACCTGCAGCATTGTCTGTGTAGGTTCTCAGTCATCCAGGTTATAGTAGTCTCTGGAGCTTGAAAAAAGGGTGACTGGACTTCTTTTTGTTTCTTGAAGACATTTCACTTCTCATCCAAAAGGCTTCTTCAGTTCTCAAACCAAAAGGTGGAGAGACCCAGATATTTAAACCCCAGTGGGCGTAGTCCCCTGGAGGTGGTTTTGGACCTCTATTGTTCATGTGCATAATCGGATGCGCCAAGGTGTGAAAGGAGGCGTGGGTCATTACAATCAGTGGTTTCAGGTGAAACCAATTTGGTAAATAGAGTAGTTCTTATATAGCGCTTCTCTACTCTAAATGAGCACTCAAAGCGCTTATACAACATGTTTGCATTCACCCATTCATACAAGCACTTCCATATGTAACTAAGCTAAGTGCTTATTGTCTAACATTCACACACTCCACACATTCACACACTCACACTCCAACACTTGCCTTGGAGAGCAACTTGGGGTTCAGTATCCTGCCCTTTGGCATGCAGCCCGGAGCAGCTGGGAATCGAACCACCAACCTTCCAATTGTATCAAGTGACCTATTGAGGTCTGATAATGGTATGAATGGGGGCTGAGAAGCCTGGGGAAGGAGGTTAGGACAGCATTGTAAGCGGGGGAAAGTTGGTGATGTAATCTAGGGACGAGGGAAGCGAGCTGGAGCGCTCATTAAACTCTGACAGCGGGGATTACAGTCGACCTCCTTTCAATTTAATTCACAATTTTCAATGTTCGCTTTCTTGCCAATAAGATAGAAGAACTGCTGCTACTCAAGAGAATAAACATAGACTTTTCCAGATCTGTTGCCCCGTGCTTTACCGAAACCTGGTTGGGTGAACACTTCCCCGACAGCTCATTATATCTGCCAGCCTTCCAACTTCTCTGAGCAGACTGCAATATGTCATTTTCTGGAAAAGTGAGGGGAATCTGCTTCTGTATGAAAGAAGGTTGGTGCACAGATGTCACAGTGTGAAACAAATCGTGCAGTCCTCTGTTAGAGACCATTTTCATTGACTGTAAAACATTTTACTCACCATCAGAGTTTTCCTCATGTACTTGTTGTTTACATCCCACCTCAGGCCTATATTAGTGAGGCATTACAACACCTGGCTTACCAGATAACTAACATGAAGGACAAACACCCGGACTCCCTGCTCATTGTTCTTGGGGACTTTAACAGAGCAAATCTCAGCTCGGAGATGCCAAAATTCAGGCAACACATTAAGTGTCCTACCAGGGGCAAAAGCACTTTTGGACCACTGCTACCCCACATTAAAAGATGCCTATCGTTCTGTCCCTCGTGCTCCGATCACTGTCTGGTTTATCTGCAGCTACAGATCTGGATTGTCTCGCTGACAATTTTTGTGAGGACATGAAACTAAAACTAAAACCACTAAAACCTTCTGAACACACAATAGTAGCAAACCCTGGTTTACAGCTAAACTTGGGCAGCTTCATTGGGCTAAGGAGAAAGCCTATAGGAGTGGGGACAGAATCGGCTGTGTCAAGGGAACTGTCAATCAAGCCAGGATGTGATACACCAGAGAGGCGCTGCTACAGGTAAACTGTGTGAATTTGGCTTGGTCAGAAGTTCAAGTACCTGATTGTCTTAGGAAGAACTACGGGAGGCACTTCACAAAAGAAAAGAAAATGGAGGAGAAGAGACAGAATAAGGCTGCGTCTGAGGAAATAGCGGATTTCCAGGATTCCCCTGCCTTCACTGACAATGCGCAATGTTACTGAGAAACAAAGTGGACAGACTGCAGGGAAACGTTTGTTTCCAAAAGGATTTCAGGGAGTGTTGTGTCATGGCCTTCAGAGAGCGAGGCCGGGATATTGACCTGACCATTGATGGGTTTTGGAGCTCCTGTCTGCCTCGACCCCTTGCGTATTCCTCTTTGAGGTCATGGGAAAACACAACACAGCGGGGTTTGTTTATATGTCAACAAACACTGCTGCAGTTCTGTGACAGTCAGAAAATGGATTCATACACCAGATGTGGGACTTTTATCATTGTTGCTGAATCCCTTCTATCTGCCTTGGGAATTTCCACAGATGTTTATAACCATAGTGTAAGTTCACCTGAAGGCAAATGCTGCCTCAACCTCCAGTACTGTCTTTCCCACTGTGCAAAAGCTACGATCGCCTCTGACCCAGCAAACTTTATTCCAGGTCATTTTAATCATGTACAGTGGTGTGAAAAAGTGTTTGCCCCCTTCCTCATTTCCTGTTTTTTTTGCATGTTTGTCACACTTCAGTGTTTCGGAACATCAAACCAATTTAAACAATAGTCAAGGACAACACAAGTAAACACAAAATGCAATTTGTAAATGAAGGTGTTTATTATTAAAGGTGAAAAAAAATCCAAACCATCATGGCCCTGTGTGAAAAAGTGATTGCCCCCTAAACCTAATAACTGGTTGGGCCACCCTTAGCAGCAACAACTGCAACCAAGCGTTTGCGATAACTTGCAATGAGGCTTTTACAGCGTTCTGGAGGAATTTTGGCCCACTCATCTTTGCAGAATTGTCCTAATTCAGTTACATTAGAGGGTTTTCGAGCATGAACGGCCTTTTTAAGGTCATACCACAACATCTCAATAGGATTCAGGTCAGGACTTTGGCTAGGCCACTCCAAAGTCTTCATTTTGTTTTTCTTCAGCCATTCAGTGGTGGACTTGCTGGTGTGTTTAGGATCATTGTCCTGCTGCAGAACCCAAGTTCGTTTCAGCTCGAGTACACGAACAGATGGTCGGACATTCTCCTTCAGGATCTCTTGGTAGACAGCAGAATTCATAGTTCCATTTATCACAGCAAGTCTTCCAGGTCCTGACGCAGCAAAACAGCCCCAGACCATCACACTACCACCACCATATTTTACTGTTGGTATAATGTTCTTTTCCTGAAATGCAGTGTTCCTTTTACGCCACATGTAATGGGACACACACCTTCCAAAGAGTTCCACTTTTGTCTCATCGGTCCACAGAATGTTTTCCCAAAAGTCTTGGGGATCATCAAGATGTGTTTTGGAAAAATTGAGACGAGCTTTAATGTTCTTTTTGCTCAGCAGTGGTTTTCTCCTTGGAACTCTGCCATGCAGGCCATTTTTGCCCAGTCTTTTTCTGATGGTGGAGGCATGAACGCTGACCTTAACTGAGGCAAGTGAGGCCTGCAGTTCTTTGGACGTTGTTGTGGGGTCTTTTGTGACCTCTTGGATGAGTCGTCGCTGCGCTCTTGGGGTAATTTTGGGCGGCCGGCCGCTCCTGGGGAGGTTCACCACTGTTCCATGTCTTCGCCATTTGTGGATAATGGCTCTCACTGTGGTTCGCTGGATTCCCAAAGCTTTGGAAATGGCTTTATAACCCTTTCCAGACTGATATATCTCAATTACTTTCTTTCTCAATTGTTCCTGAATTTCTTTGGATCTCAGCATGATGTGTAGCTTTTAAGGATCTTCTGGTGGACCTTACTGTGTCAGGCAGCTCCTATTTAAGTGATGTCTTGATTGAGAACAGGTGTGGCAATAATCAGGCCTGGGTGTGGCTAGAGAAATTGAACTCAGGTGTGAAAAACCAAAGTTATAGTATGTTTTAACAAGGGGGGGCAATCACTTTTTCACACAGGGCCATGATGGTTTGGATTTTTTTTCACCTTTAATAATAAACACCTTCATTTACAAATTGCATTTTGTGTTTACTTGTGTTGTCCTTGACTATTGTTTAAATTGGTTTGATGTTCCAAACACTTAAGTGTGACAAACATGCAAAAAAAACAGGAAATGAGGAAGGGGGCAAACACTTTTTCACACCACTGTATGTCTTAAAAGAAAAAGTAATTTTTATCAGTGCATGTCTCTTGCAAACCCAAGGTGGGATGAGTCTTTACATCTTTGTTATGGGTCAGCTAAAGAAGCCTATAAATCCCTCCTCCTCCCACTTCTGGGTTCTGTGTGCATCTACTGCCTGTCTATAATACTCTTTTAAGGAGGAAAAAGTTCAAATCATAGATGTTAAAGACTGGAACGAGGAAGCGGGGTTCTGCCTGCAGGAATGTTTCCAATGCATTGACTGGGATGTCTTTAATCAGTCCTGTGGAGATGATCTGCACAATTTTGTGGAGACGATTTGCTCAAATATTTCCTTTTGTAGAGACATGATTATTCCATTTAAGAGGGTTGAAATCTACACAAATAATAAGCAGTGGGTTACTAAAGCAGTTAAGGTCACAATTCAAAGAAAGACATACGCTTTTCAACGGGGAGAAGCATCAGAGCTGAAGGGAGAAATCTTAAAGGCTGGAGACTCAGGGATTCTGTTCTGATTCAATGGGCCATTGGAGTCTAACCGTCAAATAGATTTACTGAATTCTGTATATCAATATATAATGTTCAACTCTTCCAAATGATCTCTCCTTATTGACATGGCTGCAGATAACCTGGGCTTGGCTTGGTCTTGCATGAAAAAACTGTAGGCCTCCAGAATGCAAAGACCAGCACTCGTGGCATTTTAGAAGGCTTTAATTCAGACACAGAAAGTCTTACCACGTTTCCACTGACGAGGTGAGGGTGCTCGTGCCAGTGCTGGTGTTGGTTCCAATGAACTGGCCATCCGCTTAAGGATGGGCCTGCGATTCCGCTGCGCTTTGCGAGCTGATCCTTTACGTATTAGCGTGCTCATTTTCAAGCAAAGTTATTAAGTTTACTCAAGTCAAGTTTTGTGAGCTATGACGCTGCTGGCACCTGACCAGCTCTGTTATGTGTGTAATTCAAGCAATAAAAGGTGAAGCTTAAGTTTATTCACGCCTCCTGAGTCCTGCATTTGGGGTCCTCTTCCCTGCCTGCCACAGCGGTACATGACAGATGGAGCTGAAACTGTTTTTCGGCCGAGCACCGAGTGCGTTCCCAGTGGAAGAAACACAGAACGGTTTGAGCACCGGCACCCCGTCAGTGGGAGAAGGGCCACAGACAGTCAGGGTAAATGTGCTTCTGGCTAACCAAGTCGTCATCTACTGATTCACAACAAGGGTGCATCCTGTCCCCCTTGTTGTTTATTCTATACACAAATGTGTCAGAGCATGTTTGAAAGTCATGCAATCACTTATTTTACTTCATATTTTTTTTAAATGAATTGACATTATTTTGTAAAACTCATTTTCATTTTGACATAAAAGAAGCTGATTTTTTTTTTTTAGCAAATTCTTGTAAAAAAGGCCAAATTATCTTTAACATGGTTTCATTTATTAAAGCAATAAAAAGGTGAAACATTCAAGGTGTGTGAATACTTTTTATAGGCACTGTATCTTAGGCTAATTCTAAATTGGCTGTGGATGTGAGGTAGGTAAAGCACCTAAGTGCACAGAAAAAAGCATCATATGAGAACATGAATGGGCTGGTAGTGTACTAGTCAGTAAGACTGGAAACACACTATAAGCAGTCCTGTCCATATCATTAGACTTTTCAGACCCAGTTTTTTTGACTCACTCTCAGATGACAGTCATATCTCTTTGGTTAAACCTCAAAATAAATAAATTGGTGCATCTAGGGTCTTTACCCACAATACAAAGCGCCTTGAGGCGACTGTTTGTTGTGATTTGGCGCTATATAAATAAAATTGAATTGAATTGAATCTATGTAATGTTTACTTTGATGAAAGAAACATAACCAATGTGAGGAGCTGAAATGACCTCACAGACCTCTGATAAATCTGGATTAGATGCAGGGCATCAGCTGACCATCAGCTGGACTTTCAGTCAGAGGACGAGGCTTTACTTATATTTATCTCTCCCTGTAGGCTCACAGAGACCACCCCCTCCTGAGAAGTCAGAGGTCAGCAGCTGGGACGATCCGTGAATCTTATTAACAATGACATTCTGAGATAAAAGACAAGCTGAGAACCAGACTATCCATCAAGTCTTACCAACTTTATTTTATATAGATGGTGTGTCCCATCTGTTTACTCTGAACCCCATGGGGTACTTCTATAATAGCCAAGGTGGTATAGCAAAAGGTCAGCGTCACCAGTCTGGAGAAATAGCAATTATAATAGCAGTGGAAAATATGTCCCTGAACAAAGGATTGTGACTAAGAGTGCATAAAAACATGTGTCTTGTTAGGGTTAAGCTGCATTTTAGCTACATGCTAAACCAGCATAGTTCGAAAATTTTGGTCCACTCAGGATTTTATTTATGCACAGCTCCCTGAAGGTCCCACCACAGCATTGCAACCAGACTGAGGTCTGGATTTTTGGCTGGGTCACTGCAGCATCTTGATTCTGTTCTTTTTCAGCCAATCTGTTTGAGATTTGCTGCTGTGCTTGGGATCATTGTCATGTTGTATGACCCAGTTATGTGGCAACCCTTTTAATATCAAGCATTGCATGGCCTAACCTTGGCTTGAATTTGTTGGTCCTGGAAAGTCTGGCAACTGTCTTGAATGTTTTCAACTTTTGAATAATCTTTCTCAGTGCAAAATGATAGACTTCATTTTTTAGGAAAAACCCTTATAACCTTTCCCAGAGTGATGGGCAGCAAAAATTGCTTCTCTGAGATCATTGCTGATGTCTTTTGGCATTATGTTAACACACGTCTTAATGCTCCAGACCAGCAAACTGCCAAAACCTGATAGCAACGGTAGATAGCATCACACTGCTACCCTTAGAGGCAGCAAGAGTTTACTTAATGTTTCACACAACTCCAACGAGTCCTCTGAAAACTTTCTTTTTCACATCACTGTAGGTGATCAACAGACTGGTTCTTATACAGCACCTTTCTACTCCAAGCATCTTGTATTCTCCCATATTCATACAAACACTTCTTTCTACAGCTAAGTGCTTTCCATCTAACATTCATACTCCGACAGTTGCTTTGGAGAGCAGCTTGGGGTTTAGTGTCTTGCCCAAGGATACTTTGGCACACAGACTGGAGCAGCCAGGGATTGAACCACCAACCTCTCTACTACCTTCTGAGCTATTGCCTACCTGAAAGGGCACATGAACCTAACCATAATCACTAATCACTGCTGACCTGGCTGATGTTAAGAGAATGGGCAGCTAAAAGTCATGGATAAAATGATGGTTGAGAGTATTTGAGATGAACTAAAAGTGAATAAATAGTTTACACAACTGAAAGTAGTGCTTGGACAAAGGGTTGAAACTATTAGCTGAAAGTAAGGACAGCTGTTCAAATTAATGGTTAAATAGAAGTGGTAATATTTGTGGTACAAATCGTCTATTAAAATAATGGACACACGCTAAAAAAAGAGCACTGATAATCCATATGTATTTTTTCATGCTAAAATTAATGATTAAATGGTAAAAAAAAAACCAAACAAACACTGGATACATGTGTTATATATTCAGCTCAAAGTAAAGCACAGCTGATCAGTGTGGAAAAATGCTAACACTGAATAACTGGTTAAAAAATTATATCAAAATAGCAAGCTTGGTAACTCCCTCTCATTTGAATCTCTTTTTCCAGTTTTACACTTTCATGTTCAAAATTTTCTTTGTGTCTTGTATCTTTGTCTCCTGTGCTTTTTTCCCTCTATATTTCAGTATATATATGCTATGTTTCTGCTAAATGTTTCTTTTATATATATATATATATATATATATATATATAGAAACATTTAGCATGAGTTAGCAGCCTATCAGATGTAATTTGTTCAAACACAAATGATCTATTTCTACTTTTGTCTTTATTAATTGCTAACAGACCATCAACCCAGCATTCAGGAGTTAAAGAGTGCACACTTCAGCATGGACTGTAATAATCTTCTTGATCACAAACAAAGAGGAATTAATTGATTAATCAATCAGCTCCTGATCAATGATGAGAGAAGTTGAAAGGGACTGGTGACCTTGGTAACAGAGGAAGATTGGTATGAAAGCCCATTCCTGCCAATAACTAAACGTAATCATGATTATCAAAAATAGTCTCATCACAGGGATCATTTTAGAGCCGTCTCATAGCTTTCAGTCAGATTACAGTTCTTCTGAAAATAATTACCCAACAAATTTATATGAAATCGGGAGGTAAGAGTTCATTCTTGACCATGAGCACTAATGAAAATCATGTGTTTCACAGTACAAGAAGATCTGATTTAACTACAAATATGCTGCTGCAAATGTTTTTTAACAGACAGCTCAGAATTTAATATTAAACTTGCATCACTGAGAGTGATATCAGTTTCAGTGTAATCATGTCATTAGAAATAGTTTGCATGGAATACCTTTGTTGATTTCTTTTGGTAGAAACAGGCTTCCATAGATCTGATACAAAATTCAACAAATTTGCACAGAATAAATCATCTTTTCATTTATCTGACAGGCAAAATCACATTTTCCTTTCTGCTTTCAAATATAAATTAATTAAACTACACTTCCGTCACTACGAACAACAATAGGAACACAGGCAGAAAGTAGAAAATGCATTATGATCCAAAGGGTTCTAACTTTTTACAAAAACCTCACATCAAAAATATCCATGAGTTCAGTGTTCAGTTGCTTCTTGGAAAAATCAGACAAATCAGTTATCAGTGAGCTTTTTATCAGTGATGTCATCTGTAATGATGAGGCTAGTATTTCTTTTTTTGAGAATTTTTCATATCCATGTGTCGAACATTTGATGGTTCAGATTTGTTGTTTCTTTTTTCTTTCACGATCAGCTCAACGGTTTGAGGCCAAAATGTGAATAACGTTAGTCGTGATTGAAAAAAAACAGATTGTTTTAATGACCAAGACAAAAGTCCGGCTGAAGCGGTTATGTTTTTAAAAAATGATGAGCTAAAAATATAAATAGAGAGAAATTTTTTTGACATAATCAGATTCTTTTGGGAAAAAATAATAATATTTTGGCAAGATTAAAAAAAAAAGATCAATACTTAACAAATTAAGCTAAATCAAATTTAAGAACTGACAAATTATATTTAACTGTTAATGTGAAAATTTTGACCTTATCACATCCTTTTATTTCACCTAAAATATACCGAAGAAAAGTTAGTTATGATTTTAATTTTTTATTTTCAAATACCTCTTTTTTATGCAAAAATAATGACTTAGCTTGTTTTGAAGGCATGTAAAGTTTGCCTCTTTATTATTTTTCTTTTTGAACCAGAATAAAAGAATAATAAAGCATCGATAAAAGATCTAATAATGATAATTAAAGTCATTAGTTGCTACTTTGCAACCTTATATAAAGAGTGTCTTATGTGAAAGATTAACTGTAGTGAAAAGCAGCTGAGCTCTGCACTCGGGTTGGTTTCTGTATGTGAGTTTTTCTTAAAAATCTACAGGAAAAAGGAGGCAGATGAACGTTTTCTTTAATTAATTTATATTTCTCAAATATCTGACAATTGTGTATTAAGTGCTATATGTTCTAGTTATTCTTAGAGGGTGAGTATAAAGTCTGATTCCTCTATTTGGATCATTGTCTATGTAGCTTGTAACAGTTATTCAGTAAAACTGACCTCTTCATCAATAATTCACTACTTCATCAAGCTTTAACTGTCTGGTAAAGTGTATTTTGCACATAGATACTGTGTATCACAAGGATGTTTGGATGTCTGAAGAAGCACTTTCTGGTCTGACCAGATGCTGAGTGAAGCAGGATCACCATGATCGACACTGCAGATGAGATGTGACAAAACCGAATCCATCCAGCAGTTAAAGCCACTGACCCTCCTGCAGGTGCTGTGACGTGAAGGTTGTGAGCTATATACAGTGTGTGGACCTCCTCTACTTCAGGTTTCACAGGTCCCAGTTCCATCAATGCTGTGAGTCCTAGTCAGCTAGAGGTTCGTGACTTGGCTATGTGGCACCGTTCACATGTGTTTTATGCACAAATGTTTACTCCTCATCTGACCCTGTACATCTCCCTCTTATGCTTTTTTCTCCTGGATTTTTAGGATGATGAGGTGACATTCCCAGAGGACACTACCGTTGTCTCCCTGGGTGAATACTCTGCCTCCTCCTTGTTGGGGTGGGAGGAGTTATCAGACTTGCTGCGGCTAAACTCCGCCCCCACGATCGGTCCTGTGAGCTTGGTGCGTGGTCGAATGAAGGAGGTGCAACACATCAGCGTCTTTAGGAATGCACGCCGCATCTCGTTGCTGGTCAGCGTGTAGATTAGCGGGTTCATGGCGGAGTTTAGGACAGCAAGAGCCAGGAACCACTCTGCCTTATAGAGGATGGGGCAGCTTAGTGTCTCACAGGCCGCATCTAGTAGCAAGAGGATGAAGAGTGGTGCCCAGCAGGCGATGAAGCAGCTGAGGACGATGATGACTGTCTTCAGCAGTGCCATTGACTTCTCTGAGCTCTTACTGTTTGCACTGGCATTGCTGCGACCATTGGAGACTTTGCGGAAGACGAGTTTGCGGCTGCGAGTGCGCACCAATGCATAGATCCTGGCATAGAGCACCACAATGGCCATAAGAATGACACTGAAGACAGTGGTGCAGAACAGGATGTAGGTTTTGTGGTAGAGTGGTAGCACGGTGGAGCACTGCGCCATGCTCTGGATGCAGTTCCAGCCCATCACTGGCAGGCCGCCTAGCACTGCTGCAATCATCCACACGGTGCTGATGAGTAGAAAGACACGGAAGGTGTTGCCATTATTATGCAGCTTCATCTTCAGCATGGTGAGGTGGCGCTCAATGGCAATGGCAAGTAGGCTAAAGACAGATGCTGCCAGTGCCACGAACATGCTGCCTTCCCTGAAGAACCACTGGGTGGGTGTCAGCTTGTAGGTGTTGGCACCCGACAGTAGGATGTTGGCAGTGTAGACGACGCCGGCCAGCAGATCAGACAGTGCCAGGTTCCCGATAAAGTAATACATGGGCTTGTGGAACTTCTTGGTTCTCCAGATCGTGGTCAGGACCAGGATGTTTTCTAGGATGATGAAGCAGCACACAATGATGAAGACCACAGAATCGGCCTTCAAACCAGAGTCCTGCTGCGTCTTGCGGAACTTGCCGGTGTAATTGTAATGTTTGGCAATCAGATCAGAGTAGCTGGGCTCAGCCATGGCCTCCATCTGCAGTGGTAGTCCAGCAGGGGGCACTGCGTCCTCAGACTTCAGTCCTTCATGTTAGGTAGTAACTGTGAAGGAGGGCAGAGCTGCTGGATGGGAACATGGTCCTACAGAAAGAAGCAATAGATCTCACATCAGCATGTTAGAGAACAAAGTTTATACAAATAGTCAACTAAAAGTGGAAACACTGTTTAGATTAAAAAGTTAATGAAACCTCTGACGTTTCATACAAAGCTTTACTTGCAGAAGATTCGTAAACCTAGCTTTCTCTAATCAGCTGGTTAGAGAGCAAAGACCTTAAAAAAACGCCTTTCAAGAACATCCTTTAAAACATTTTAAAAACACATTTTAATGTAAGTTAAATCTTTTTTGTTCAGAGGTTTAATTTTAGAATTAAAAAGTGTCCTGGTAATTAAAAATGAACACTCAGAACAGCAAATGGACTTGTTCTTATATAGCACCTTTCTACTCTGTTTGAGCACTCAAAGCACTTCATTCAGTATGCCTCATTCACTCATTCACACCCATTCATACGAGCACTTTCTATCTAACATTCACACACTGGAGAGCAACTTGGTGTTCAGTATCTTGCTTTGGGGTGGCTCATCAGTCTCATATGTGAATATGAGAAAAAGTATTAAAAAATATATATATATATATCATATATATATATATATATATATATATATTATATTTATATATATATATACAATTATATATATATTATTTTTCTATAAATTTATATTTATAGAAAATTTTTATAGGAAAAATATGAATCCGTTATTACTGAAAGAAAAATGTGTTAAAAGAAAGATTTCCTTTTGTTCTTTTGAACATTTCATTTTAACGTTGCATAAAATATTCACATCAAACAAAACAAAAAGCACCTGGAATGCTTTTCAGGTATGACAGCAAAAGCACAAGTAGAAAGGCACCCACATATGACAGCGTATTTTATAGTTACCACGTTTCATTGTTGTTTAGATGCTGACATTCTCCAGTAAAATTATAAACTGTGAACCAACGTTTCGCCTTTTGCTGAAAAACGTTGTTTTAACACTTTGAGTGCATTAAGGCTTCCTTCAAAAATATATGCACATTTTTTACTTTATGTCGTTAAAAGTCGCAAACCAGCTGATGGTTTGTACGGTCGTCCAGATTTGTCCTTGGGGGGTAAATTTACTGGCAAACACACTGAAAACGGCGATTTTATTTCTAAACTGCAAGCATGCGTTTAACAAAGGAAAGGAAACCTTTTTTTTTTTTTTAGTATTTTCACAGTTTGTGAGTGAACAAACATCCTTAAAACGCTTTAAAGCCATGCAATTCGTTTTCATTCAGAAACTCGTCTCTGAGGCGTGTTTTTAGACGTTTGAGAGCAAAGAACTGTGTTCAAAGATCTGCACAGAGAAATGTTCGCACCTCTAATGTTTGGCCCTTAAAATAAGGACACTTATTAAAAAAGCCTGCGCAGGCTTCAAATTGTTAATGAAGTATTTTCTATGCAATCCCGTGTCCTGGTAAATGGTTGTTCACTTCTATTTTATATTTAAAGTAAATATGTCACTCACTGCACGACTGCCTTTAGAGGATTTTCGTACAAACTGACTTTGATCTTTTCTTATCCTCCTCTAAAATTCCGTTTATTTGATGAAACTGACCTGAGTTCAGACGAACACGGATCCGCTTTTTCTGCTCGTCAGACCGAATGGACGCAAAACGACTTCACGACGTCCCACTGGGATTTGATTTAAGCTCAAACACTTTGCGCAGTTTCTACTGAAGCTTGAAGAGAAAGTAGAAAACATAGAGACTTTTTTCTTTTTCTTTTCTTTTTACATCTTCAGTTAGAGTCCCGAGGAAAACAGTCCGCAGCGGAGTGAAAGCAGCAGACACACAAACACACTGAAACACACACTCACCCGAAACACACACTGAAGATGAGGATGGTGTGATGACGATACTGCCCTCCTTCGCGTCCCCTCGGTTTTTCTCCCGACTTCTTATGGTCAATCAAATTGATACTAAATAAATTAATTAAATTAAAAAAACTACAATTATCTTCTAGTAGTACGCATATTTTGCTAGTTTATTAACAGAAATAGCTGGGGGGGGGTTCCTCAGCTGGTAAAAGTCTTATTAAAATCATTATTAATAGAGACCTGGCTGAGATACATGAAGGTTATTGATAGAACAGCAAACAGAAACAGATTAGTTATCACACGACATAAGAAAAAACACAAAATAAACACAAAATTCACCTGAAATGTGATCTAAGTAAACAAAGCTTAGATTCAAAGAGTAAACATCATATAATATATAAGACATCTGGACAAAGTAAAACAAAAATAATGCTATTATTACTACTACTAATAATAGTAGTATAATAATTGTAATATTATTGTTATTATTGCTATGTATGTGTGTGATTTTATATAATACATTCTAAAAGTATAATAGCAGCTCAATTATCAAATACAGTTATTTTGTTTCCTGTGAGGGAAACAATGACGTGAACTCCCTACACCATACCCCCCCACCCCCAAGCCTTCCTTGGCTTGCTCCATACTGAGACTGTGACCTCTGTGACATCATATCTTGATGTCAGCTGGGGTAGGGGTGGGGGTTTGGCTCCTCCCTGTATTGCTGGTGGATGTGGTGGATGTCAACTTTAAAAGCAGGACAACTGGAGCAGAAAAGGGTGGCACACTGATTTGATCAGAACTGTGGAAATGGTTTCTCAGACAAGCTCTGCAGGCTTCTTGAAGGATCTTCCAGAGCTATTCATTCTTCTTGGATTTTTTCCTGTTATTTCAAAAATTCTTGAAAGAGTAGGCGTCAATCATTTGCAAAGGAACGGTTTATTTGAAAAGTTTCAGTCAGGATTTAGAGTGCAGCATGGCACAGAAACAGCATTAGTGAAGGTTACAGATGATCTTCTCACAGCCTCTGACAGTGGACTCATCTCTGTGCTTGTCCTGCTAGTACTCAGTGCAGCTTTGATACTGTTGACCATAATATTTTATTACAAAGATTACAACATGTGGTAGGTATTAAAGGTACTGCGCTGCTGATAGATGGTTACATGTCATTATCTTGGTCTCCAGTAACACTGAGTTTTTTTGAGCAGGATATTAAACAAATATGTAGAACTGCTTTCTTGCATTTGTACAAGATTTCTAAAACTTATAATCCTTTCTCAGAAACTAGTTTGTGCATTTATTACTTCTAGGCTGGACTACTGTAATTCATTATTATCAGGTTGCTTTAAAAGCTCCCTGAAAAGCCTTCAGCTGATCCAAAATGGTGCGGTGAGACAGGGACTCACAAGAGAGAGCATAGTTCTCCTATTTTGGCTTCTCTTCATTGGCTCCCTGTTAAATCCAGAAATAATTTTAACTCATACAAAATCATGAATAATCAGGCCCCATCCTATCTTAAAGACCTCACTGTATTATGGTCCTTCAGTCCTCTTGTGTGGGCTCACCGCTCTCTTTTCGGCTCCATCTTTCTCCTCTGTATTTTTGTGTGCGTTAACCTTGCCCTTGTGTTTCAGGGGTGGGACTCTCCTCCTGGGTTCCTGCCATTTTGGCTCCAGACACCTGCACCTGTTACTGATCACCTTGTTTGCTTAAGATGGCAGTTGTCTTCAGTCATCACTGAATTATTAAACTAACAATAGTTAGTGAAGCTAACACCCATGTTCATTGTTTTGTTCTCTGGAAACCGGAGTTCCCTGCTGGAGACCCTCACTGAAAGCCCCCGTGAACTATTATTGTAAATAAACTTAATTGCTTTGAGTCCACCCAGTTGATGGTCGTGACAGAACACTTCAGCCAAGGAATGGACTCAGTGCACTCAGACCCATTGTGTCACACCCTTTCTGTTCAGGAAGCCCACCGTGGGAGGCATATGCTATCCACATCTCTGGAGAGAAGGGCACGATCATCCAAAAACTCACTGAGCTCAAAGGTGTGATGAAAGCTTCTGGACCCATGCCTCCTGCTAACGCTGCACCTCCCACTTCTCAGTTTCAGCTTATGGAGCCTTGACCAACACAACCCCCAGATCCTCTGGGGGTTGTCACGCCTGAAGTATTTATGGGTGGGATCAGAAAAGTTGGGATTCCTAACCCAGTGTTTTCTTGCGTTCTGGCAACTCTCTTTAAACACCCTTGTTCGTTCCCTTCAGGCCTTAGTTGATTCTCTGGAGCCAAACAAGGTTTCATTGATCAACTCTTGTCCAAAGAATTAGGTATCCTGCTTCTAACTCTATGGGAACCAGCACCCAGTTTGGATTTGGGAGACAGACACTCTCTCTACTTTTAATTAGGCTTAAAACTTTCATTTTTGATCAAGCTTATAGTTAGGGCTGGATCAGGTGACACTGAATCATCCCTTAGTAATGCTGCAGTAGGCTTAGACTACTGGGGGGCTTCCCAAGATGCACTGGGCATTTCTTCTTCAGCCACTCTGCTTATACACCACTGCTGTATTTAATCATTAGCAGTTATTAAACTCTGGCTCGCTCTCCTATAGTGTGCTTTTTGTCCTGCCTCTCTCTGCTCTCTTTACTTTCCCTTCACTCCCAACAGGTCACAGCAGATGGCTGTGCCAGAGGTCTCTTCCTGTTAAAAGGAAGGTTTTCCTCCCCACAGTCACAAAGTGCTTGTCATAGATGTCTAATTGCTAGGATTTCTTCCTAATATTATGGTGTCTTTAACTTATAAAGTGTCTCAAGGCAACTATTATGAATTGGCAGTATACAAATAAAACTGAATTGAACTGAATTTTGTTCTATGTGCTTTCAAGATAATCCCACACTGATTCAATAATGTAGAGGCCAGTCCATGACTAATAGTGTTCCATTGTGTGTTCTTCTATCCTTTTACTGCATTGGCAGTATGTTTTGTATCGTTGTCGTGCTGAAAAATGAAGCTAATCAGATGCTTTCTAGATGGTGGGTCAATGTCTGATGGTACTCTCTGTGTTCATAAGTCCATCAGTTCTGAAAACATTCCATCTGTTATTGTAGGGTTGGAACCTTGAGGCAACTGTTGTGATTTGGTGCTATATAAATAAAATTGAATTGAACACCACTGGCTGAAATGCAGCCCAAACCATGTCATAGTCTCTACCATGTCTTATCAGTGGCTGCACGCACTCACCGTTGTATCTTTCTCCTGATCTCCTCTGCACAAATCTCAAAAATTAACTTTTTGATTCATTGCTCCATAAGACCTGTTGCCACTAATTTTCAGTCCAGTTCTTGTGTAATTTGGCATATTTCAGCCTTTTCTCCCCGTTTCCTCTCCTTAGGAACAGGGTTATTACAATTAACAAAAACAAACGAAATAATGAAAACTGAAATTGAAAAAACATATTTGTTAACCGAAATAAATAAAAACTACAATTGAAAAGAAAAAAACAATAACTAACTAAAGCTGTCTTGTGAGTTTACAAAACTAACTAAAACTAACTGAAATCATAGATAGAAAGACCTTCCTTTTCTTGTTTGTCATTTTATTTAAAAGCCTCATGGATTGAGCTTTTTTCCGCTCTCCGAGTTTAAGCTGGGAGCGCCGTCGGGCAGCTGTGTGCGTGCGTGTGTGCGTGTGCTCATCAAGCTGGTCCGCAAAGTAATGGCAGAGTCCCATATGGAGTTTCTCTGAGTCTGATAGCACAGATAGAAGTGAGTGTCTTGTTGTGGATGTTGAAAACATGTGTGCAACACTTCCCAGTCAGGAAAAAAAACACTAACATCAAAGTCCACCTGAGAAGCGCACAACAGCTACAGAAATGGCTCTGAAACGACATAACCTGACGTGCATCTCTGGAGAAATGTGACTACTCGTCGGGTCAACACAGCCGCAACGTTGTGATTAACCTGCTCAGTCCTCTGTGTTATCAGCCAGAGAACAACAATCAAGAATAATAATCAAAGCATCAATAAAAGGACTCACAAATGTCAGCAAATTCCTGGAGGGAGACTGCTGAAACTATTGGGATGGACATGAGGGAATGAGGACATGAGGTCGGCCACTTCCGTAGGTTGTGTACAGAGGCCGCAAAGGCCCTGCAAGTCTAATCAGTGAGCATCTAACCAAGCTAGCTCCAAAACATCAACATCAGGATGCAGCTGGATTTGACCTTTGACTCCTTCAAAGAGTTTGTTTTTTGTCAAACACCACATGTAGGTGTTGTTAATCTGCTGCACTGACGCTGAACTTTATTTGGAGTTTATTGTAGAATTTATTGAGTTTGGGAGTTCTTTTTTTTTGTTTCTCCCTGCTGATGTTCATGTGTGTCTTTAAGATTACACACATTTAGCACGTAGCGCTGCTGTCTTGTGAACAGGTGGTTGCTGAATATATTTCTTTAAACGGTATCTTTTGTTGAGTTTTTACTACACAATAGTTACTCCTTGAATCTTGCACCTGACAAAGAATGAAAATACTAAAACTAATACTGAAACTAACGAAACTAAACTAAAACTAAGCATTAAACCAAAAATAAAGACTAATAAAAATGTGGAAAACCACTCTGAAAACTAATTAAAACTAACTGAAAAAAGTAAAAACTAACTAAAACTAAATGATAATGTAAAATCCAAAACTATTATAACCCTGCTTAGGAATGGCTTCTGGACAGCCATTCTTCCACTGAGACCATTTCTGATGAGGCTTCAGTGAACAGCAGATAAGATCAACTGAAGGGCCACATGCATCTCTCAGGCCCTGCCTCAGGTCTCTGCTGGGGGGGTTTTGTTGCTTTGTTTTTTTTCTATTAACAACATGATTTTCAGACATTGTTCATCTGCTGTAGGTAGTTCTTTAAGTCTGCCACATCTTATTTTTTCCTCCACTTGCCCAGTTTCCTTTTTTTAAATTATATTTTTAGGACACACTGCACACTATGGCAAAATATACCAGGTTTTCAGCTAATAACTCTTTAGGAATCACCTTGTTGCTACAAAAATACTAAATTCTATCACTAGGAAACACAAGTAAACCTGCAGCAATGTACCACTGTCATATGTAAACTAAGCACAAGAAGTAAGGAAATTTAAGTCTGGTAGATTATTTATTTGTTGGAACAATACTTCTTGGCAATAAATCTTATACCATTGGAAAGCCAAGTTTATTTCCCCTTAAATGATACCACATTTGCAAGGAAAACGCGTTGGTGCATTGAGCAGCAGAGTTGAGTATGTGGGTTATGCCCATTAAAAACTTGCCAAATGTTCTCCACCAATGCCAAACAGCTTATTCTGCTATTGACTCTTGTTTGGTGTTGTTTATTGGATTGGATGAGTGAAATCTGAAGAAACAAGACAGTGGCAATTTAACAATTTGTTTAACAAAACAGGGGCCTCAGTAGCATGGTTGTTGTGTTGCTAGCCATTGACGTCAGGACTGCAGGAAGGCCATTCATCCAATGCCAAATTCTGCAGGTAGTCTTTGATAAAACCCACTCTGAGGGGGTGAGTATTGTCATCTTGGAGGATGGAACTCGGTCACAGACTGTAGATGTATGGGACTGCCAAATGCACTTGCAGAATTTCATCTTCATATCTGTCTGCATTGAGATTGGCTCCAGTGATGACAATACCACAGTGTGGCATTAGGCTTAAGGTTGGGTTAGGGAGTTAAGGGTTAGGGGGGTTAGGATTAGGGTCTTGCACTGGACTACTGATTGTGCCATATGGACATGGCAACTTGGCCTTACAAGACTACTCTGGGGGGTTTTGCTATATCTTTTTTGTTTTGTTTTGTTTTGTTTTTTTGCTACATCAGAAAAGGAGAAAGCCATAGTGATGAAGCAATGCCAAGCGACAGTAACCTCAAGAAGATGGAACATGACAAGCTCAAGAAATACCATTGGCTGAGAGAAGAGCTAGAGGATGTGGAAGGTAAAGGTAACAGTGGTCCACATGGTAACACTTTGGGGAGTGACCCCCAAATTGTGAGAGTGGCTCCAGCAGATTCCAGGAACAACATCCAAGATCTCTGTCTAGAAACAGCTAAGATACTGTGTAGGACCCTGTCAAGTCTGGTAATAACTGCACAACAACACACTGCGCAAATATTGGTAGGGACATTTCTCAGGTTACAGTGTAGATTTCCCCCTCGATAATTAATTATTAATACATAATGCACCTGCATGCACCTGACTAGGGCTGCAAAGACCGAGCGGTGCAGCATAAGTCAGGTCTAAGAGTATACGGAGCGTAATGTGACAAAATCATATTAATAATCTTTTTTTGTCGATTACACTGTTTTTGTGATTGTTTGGAGCTACAATTTAAATTAAAATCAAAATTTGATTAATTGCACAGCCGTAATATATATATATATATATATATATATATATATATATATATATATATATATATACACATGGGACTGTCAACTGTATAGTTTTGTTCTTGTGGTACTTGAATTTCAAATTGTAAAAAGAAAACCCATGCTGGAAATTGAAAGGTTTTTGATATGTAGAGCTAAAATTTCACAGCAGTCATTATATATGCATGCCCAAACTTTGGACCATAAAATTTCTAAGCAAATCACATGTGGCCAAGCAGAAAATATTCTCAAAATTTGCTAATTTGAGACAGAATGACTCAACTGACAGTGGACAGTGTCTGCATTAAAGGGAATGTGCTGAGCTGTTTTGAAATATTTGATAAATAATAATGACTTTACATATTTATTCTTATGTGTGAATTAAGGTTTTAATTAATCAAGGTTTAATAATTTGTTTTTAAGGTGTTGCATGTTAAGTCCCTCTTACCTCTCTGATCTTTTAAGTTTTCACATTCCCACTAGATAACTGAGGTCTGCTGAGAAAACGCTCAGAGGGGAGTGGAAGATTGCTTCTACTCCTCCTCCTCGACCTGTGCTTTGAACATTCTGACTCGGGGGTGTTGATTCATTTAAACTAACATATTCATCTTGTTGTAACCAGGTTTTTGTAATACAGAATTAATCAATATTTTCATCAATTATTAAATCATTTACTAACAGGATTTGGAAGCAAGAGACCTAATGTTTGAAGATGTTGTTGAGGATGCTGTATTGTTCTTTCTTTGTGAAAGTTTATGCTTAAATTCTGTTTTGCTGGTTTTTAGTTTGTGTTTTGGTGGTCTGGGTGTAGACACCGTCTCTATGTGGATGGGGTTTTGGGGGATGACAGAGGAGAGAAGCTACAGAGAGGCATGTAAGACTGCAACTCTGCTTCCTGGTCTCAACCCTGGATGATTCTTCCTTATTCTTACTATAATTCCAGCTTTTGTCCTATTACAAGCCTGTTATACAGCCAGCATAATTCAGAGCTACCAGACTGATCCCATCATATTACCACATTACACTTTTCTAATAAGATTCAAGTTTCATTCCATAATGATGCTTGTACACTGGAATATGCACTTTTCTGTGAACAGACTGGTATCATACTACATGAAAAGAATAATCTTACTGGATATATATTTTTGGACAATTATCGGAATGGATTAGCATATTTGGTGAATGCTGCCTGACATGTGACCAAAGTTAGATTCCAGTTTACTGAAAACGGAGCTGACATGAACAGAAAGTGTTCAAGGGGGAGAAAGGGGAGGATAGAATAGGAGGTAAAGGGGGTTCTGGGTAACAAAGACCTCTTTCCTCAGAGCTGCTGACTGTATTCAGGCTCTGCATAGCTGAGCATCTCCATGACAACAGCTAGAGGGAAACAGGGAAAGTGAGAATGAGCACAACTCTGAAACTGAAGAACACAAAATCACCAACAAACCCTTGGACAAATAACTTCACTGGTGAACTGTTCCAGACCAAAGAAGTTAGTTTCAAATGTGGTGGTTTTAATGAGCCAAGCCTGACCGTGTGAGTTATTTCTAAAATAAAGCATAGAGGAATGCTTCCACCTGATGATAATAGTATCATCAGGTGGAAGCATGATATTACACACGGCACAGAAAAACATAAAAACAGAATGTTGGACATCTTATAGCAAATCCTCATCCTATTGTTGGATCTCTTGTTCTGAACCAGAATGAAACTTGTTGATGAGAAACTTAAAACTGAGTGATCTTAGTTCTAGAGTGCTGGTTCTGTTAGTTCTCTACCATCCTGCTCCTGCAAAATTGCAACTGGTGAACATCTGAAGCCTGTAATTATGGTTTCAACTGACTGTGTGCATATGTGTGTGTGTGTGTGTGTGTGTGTGTGTGTGTGTGTGTGTGTGTGTGTGTGTGTGTGTGTGTGTGTGTGTGTGTGTGTGTGTGCATGTGCATGTTTTAGTGTTTAACAGGAAAGCATTAGCCAGTTTCTTTCTCTCTGACTTCCTGTGATGTGATTCGTTGTTTTCCCGGTGCACAGGAATGTGGTGGCTCACCATTATTGCCCCTGGGATGGGAACTGGGGATGAAGCGGAAAACATGGCTGCTCAGAAGAATAAATCTTGTTTGTAAGATGATAAGGGAGTTAATCTGTCTGTACACTTGTCTTAGTCATGTTGCGGGAAGCTACAGCTGTTTACACAGATATACTGAGAGCCCACACTTCCTTCTGGAGAACCATATACTCCCCATAAGGTAAATTATTAAAACTAGATTAAAGAATTGTGTTCTGGGACTTACTTAAACAGTAACAGGAAAACACTACTCCTATTTTTAGTTGTGGTCTGGGGCCCCTTTAGGTGCCTTATAGGACCTGTTCTAGAGCTGCTCATGTTCCTGGTTTTCTCTGTTCTGTAAGCTCTGATCCTAGACTTCTTTTTGGTTATGTCCTATTGCTCTTTCTTCAGTACTGCTCCTGACACAGGTTTTCTTTTTTCTTTTCTTTTCTTTTCTTTTCTTTGTTTCTTTCTTTTCTTTTCTTTTCTTTTCTTTTCTTTTCTTTTCTTTTCTTTTCTTTTCTTTTCTTTTCTTTTCTTTTCTTTTCTTTTCTTTTCTTTCTTGGCCATGGTCCTAGTCTTAGTTAGCTTAAATCACTGTAGTTTTCTGCATTATGAGGGCATTTTGTGTCATTTTTACTGTGGAACGGACCTTAAAGGGTAAGGTAAGGCCTTGATTTTAGGGCTCAGGAAGCTTGATGGTAAGACAGTGACTTTTTTAATCACACTTTAGAACTTGTCTTTACTGAAAATGATTTTCTGTCATTTCTTAACAAGTTTTAAATTTAAGGAAAAAAGGGAAAAAATCAATGCACTAGATATCTTTCTGAAAATGCTGTAAGAAAATTTAAGAAAATGATTCACTTACTGTTTCCTTTAATTCCATGAACCATCACAATGAAGAGCGGCTACCTAAACGTTATTCCCACAGAAGTCAATTATTCTGTTAATAGTGTTGTACTGGATACTGTTGCTCCTCTGAAAACGAATGTGACAAATCAGAGAGGTTTGAACATTCACAAACCCTGAAGCAGATAAGATGTAAGCAGTCTCATTAATTCAGATGAACTTCTCCTGGCCTGGAAAAGGACATGCTACTATTAATCACAAAAAGAGAAATAACCTCAGGTTTCTCTTCAGCGCTGTCCATGGTAGCCAGGATGGCACAGAATCAGAGCTCAGTTGAGCCTTGTGTCACTGTAACTCTAACTAGTTATGATGTTATACACCCACAGATGCATAATTAAGTGCTGCAACTTTAATAACTGCTAATATTAAGACTCTCCAATTGATCTCTCTGAGCTAACTTCAGTAATTGCCTCATCCAAGCCACTGACAGGTCTATCAGACATAATCGCTACAAGACTCTTCATAGAAGCCTGACAGTCAGTGCTTTGATTTTAAATGTAATCAATTAATCACTGACAGGCTACATACCACAGCTTTTAAAGTGTCTGTAATAAAACCATTGCTTACAAAGCCTAATGTAGGACAGGTTTTTGTTGTTTGTTTTTTGTTTTGTTTCAGTATTTTAAAACCAGGATTTGTCCTTTAATGCACACATAAAATAAATGTGTAGGGCTGCTTTCTTTAATCTGTGCAACATCTCAAAAATTAGAAACATCCTGTCTCAGAGTGAAAACTAGTTCATACATTTGTTACAAGGCTGGATTATTTTCAGGCTTTCCTAAAAGCTCGGTGAAAACCCTTCAATTGATCCAAAACACTGCAGTAAAAGTCCTAAACAGGGACTAATAGAGGGACTAACAGAGATTTATAACAACTAATGATTAAATTTAGAGAGGGGTATAAACACAGAGTGAAATGAGGGGAATGAAAAAGAAACATGCAGCCTAGGCCTATTGCAGCATAACTAAGAGAGGGTTCAGGGCCACCTGATCCAGCCCTAACTATAAGCTTGATCAAAAAGGAAAGTTTTAAGCCTAATCTTAAAAATAGAGAGGGTGTCTGTCTCCTGAATCCAAGCTGGGAGCTGTTTTCACAGAAGAGGGGCCTGAAAGCAGAAGGCTCTGCTTCCTATTCTACCTTTAAATACCCTAGGAACCACAAGTAAGCCAGAAATGTGCTCTCTCTTTCTAGTCCCTGTCAGTACTCTCGCTGCCAAATAGCTGACCTAAACATATTATCATGATTCAAGTGATGAGTGGGGAAAATAAATGTAGAAGCCAAAGAAACCAGAAGGAAACCCTAACAAAGCTGAGAAAGAAAAGGAGAAAGGCGCTGAGGCAAACATGAAGATGGCTTGGTGGGCCAGCGGGATCAAGACCACGCTGAAGCCCTGAGGACAGGGCTAGCTAACAGCAGCAGAAATCAGAAGAAGGTGGAGCAACCATGGGATGGCAGCAGGTGAAGGGCAGCAACATGAAACAAATCACAGTATAATGAGTGTGAGAAAAAGTAATAAGATTCAAGGGAAAAGCTTGATAAAGACAATAACGCAGAAGAAAAATACTGATCTCCCACTCCCACTACGGGAGGGGGACAGGAAAAGCAACATATTCAGGCTCATACACAGGGGTTGGACAATGAAACTGAAACAGCTGTCATTTTAGTGTGGGAGGTTTCATGGCTAAATTGGACCAGCCTGGTGGCCAATCTTCATTAATTGCACATTGCACCAGTAAGAGCAGAGTGTGAAGGTTCAATTAGCAGGGTAAGAGCACAGTTTTGCTCAAAATATTGCAATGCACACAACATTATGGGTGACATACCAGAGTTCAAAAGAGGACAAATTGTTGGTGCACGTCTTGCTGGCGCATCTGTGACCAAGACAGCAAGTCTTTGTGATATATCAAGAGCCACGGTATCCAGGGTAATGTCAGCATACCACCAAGAAGGACGAACCACATCCAACAGGATTAACTGTGGACGCAAGAGGAAGCTGTCTGAAAGGGATGTTCGGGTGCTAACCCGGATTGTATCCAAAAAACATCAAACCACGGCTGCCCAAATCACGGCAGAATTAAATGTGCACCTCAACTCTCCTGCTTCCACCAAAACTGTCCGTCGGGAGCTCCACAGGGTCAATATACACAGCCGGGCTGCTATAGCCAAACCTTTGGTCACTCGTGCCAATGCCAAACGTCGGTTTCAATGGTGCAAGGAGCGCAAATCTTGGGCTGTGGACAATGTGAAACATGTATTGTTCTCTGATGAGTCCACCTTTACTGTTTTCCCCACATCCGGGAGAGTTACGGTGTGGAGAAGCCCCAAAGAAGTGTACCACCCAGACTGTTGCATGCCCAGAGTGAAGCATGGGGGTGGATCAGTGATGGTTTGGGCTGCCATATCATGGCATTCCCTTGGCCCAATACTTGTGCTAGATGGGCGCATCAATGCCAAGGACTACTGAACCATTCTGGAGGACCATGTGCATCCAATGGTTCAAACATTGTATCCTGAAGGCGGTGCCGTGTATCAGGATGACAATGCACCAATACACACAGCAAGACTGGTGAAAGATTGGTTTGATGAACATGAAAGTGAAGTTCAACATCTCCCATGGCCTGCACAGTCACCAGATCTAAATATTAT
>JAMQGT020012430.1:72500-160185 GCA_024447675.2 Pterophyllum scalare | reverse complement strand
GGTCCACAAACTTAGTTTCTCTGAAATGCATGAAAATGGGTTAACACGTTCTTAACATCCTCCTGATCAAAAAAGTCAATCAGACCTATGCCCAATTTTGCACGCTGCACGTGTGACCACGCCCCCAATGTACGTTGGGTTTATATGGAGAGCCAACAATTTACTATTCCCGACATCTATGAAATTCGGTGTAGCCATTCACTACCCCATCACGATCAAAAAAGTCAATCAGACCCATGCCCACATTCCCACAGGATATCCGCTAGGTTGGCTTGAAATTTGGTTTTTGCAGATTTTGCACTGTTGGACACCTCGTATTTGCGACTTCTTCTCTTAGGGCATTTGACCCAGTCACACCAAAATGGCTCAGCAACATCTAGAGACATAGGGCATCAAAAGTTATCGAAGGTTTTGTATAATTTTCAACGGCCTTGTTACAACAGGCCCGTGAATTTGGCCTTCATTTGGCTGAAAATTACCCTCCTGTTTCCTGTATGGAGGTCCAGAAAATTAGTTTCTCTGAAATGCATGAAAATTGGTTTACACATTCTTGACATCATCCTGATCAAAAAAGCCAATTATACCCATACTGAATTTTCTAAGCTGTTGCCATGACATTTGCCCAAATGTCCCATGTTGTTCCAATGGGAAATCTTGAAAATTCTCTAATAGAAAAAATGTTTTTTAGTTTTTCCAAAAACACATGAAATTTGGTACGATCATTCTCTATGTCAACCTGATCAAAGAAGTCAATCAGACCCATGTCATACTTTGCACACTTTTGCCATGACGAAGACAAAATTATCCCATTGTTTTCTTATGGGACAAAAATGGACATTTCAGCAATACAAAAATGTGTCTTTAGTTTCTTAGAAGCGCAAGAAATATGGTACAAGCATTCTTCACCTCACCCTGAACAAAAAACCATGAGACAAAAATACTGTAATATGTGAGACATTGGCATGGCAAAGCCTGAAAGGTTCTAATTTGTTTTAAGGGAAAGACAAAGCAGCCATTGCAATATTTCACATGTGACAGCTATTTAAAGGGCTAAAACTGAAATCTTCTGCAAACCTGGGGTCAAATCAGTATCAGCACTGGGGCAGTTGCAGAGAGGCGTGGCCATACCGCCACTGCGAGTCTCGATTCCTCGCCATGAATTTTTCTTTGGCCAGCAAGGATTACATTCGGCAGGAGCGTGGTCTTGCAGGCGGGTCGCAGGGACTCGTGGAGGGGGGGGCTCTCAGGGAGGTTGCGGGGACTCGCAAGCGGCGAGGGCCTTTAATCGCTGCTTGCGGCTTTAATTTTGATTGTTTTCTCTGTAATTATTTTAGGGTTTTTACCCAACAGAATAAAGCACCTTGCGACAACTGTTTGTTGTGATTTGTTTTTATGTTAATAAAATTGAATTGAACCGAACTGACCAAGACCAGACTGACCAACCTGTCTACTGCCTCCATTGATTACTGTGCAGAGATGCTCCTGATCCAGTACATAACAGCAGGGTGCAAGATGCTAGCAGGTATTACTGTACATACAGCATAGTATACAGGAACATCTGTGCCGAGTATGACCTGGAAGTCTTGAGGTCAAAATGGGATACAAACTCAAGGGTTGCTGAGAATGGCAGAGCAAAGATCCCATAGGACTTCCAGATACAGACAGACAAACTGGTGATGCTTAACCAACCGGACATTGTAGTGGTGGACAAGTGAAAGATGGCTGTGATAGATGTAGCAATACTAAATGATAGCAACACTGGGAAGAAGGAACAGAAGAAGCTGGAGAAATACCAAGGGAAGAATGGCTCCAGCAGATTCCAGGAACAACCTCCAAGATCTCTGTCCAGAAGAGCGCAGTCCTGGGAGCAGCTAAGATAATGTGTAGGACCCTCAGGCTTCCAGGCCTCTGGTAGAGGACCCCAGCTTGGAGGACAAAGACCACCCGCAGAAGGTGTCTGGATATATTCGCGCCAGACTCCATCTTACTGTTTATCTTAGCGGCTCTGTGTGAGCACTCTTTTTATAGCATGTGAAAAATTAAAAGCATATTAGCCAGGAGATGTGAAAATGAACTGCATGAAACACTATTGTACTTTTTAAATTTTGCTCCTAAGTTTTAGCCTTAATCTGCATTAACAAATATGACCCATGCAATTAAAATTCATGCCAATAATATCTGTTCTCATCTTCTTCCAAAATGTACTGGTAGTCTTTTCTTCTTGTCTATGCAGGCAGATTATATTTTGTACATTCATATGGTAACGTTTCTGTTTCCTCCTACTCTTTGAGACCTCTCTGTGCTCCCACAGCTTGTCGCCATAAAAACAGATGGCTCTCCTGCAGACTAGCATCCCTACTGCTCTCGCAGAGGATCGTAAATTGAGCCGCAGTGGATACAACACAGTTTCATCAGGGCCACAATATCTTGTCATGCGAGCAGAATGTGGAGCTGAATAACAATACAATACAATGTCAGGCAATGACAGACACCTCTCCAGGGACCAGTCGTGACCCAGGAGATGGAGCGAGTGTGTTTATATGAGTGTGTGGAGGGAAAAGAGTTTCACTGCCTTCATTCAACTGCTATGTGAGGCGTAAACAAAAGGAAAAGAAAGTTAAAAGGATTTCATGTAAAAATCTTGATTGTTGTCTCTTTATGCATTTTAATGCTAATGAAGGTAAATTGAAATTAAAATGAGGGAATAAAGCAGCATCTCACCTGCAAACTATACTGCACATTGTCTCTGTATCACTATGTTATTAATTCAGTAATGACACCAGACCTAATCAGAATGGAGATGTTTATTATTTTAAAGATATTTGGCATTGATGTTAAATTGTAGCATCTTCTGATGCTCTGGGAGCTCTGACAGTGGTAGTGGTGGAAGAAGCTGCACTGACAACCATATGATGCTTTATGCAGAGTAGCCCCTGCAGCTAACGTGATCTGTCATAGTCCTGGGTTTGGTCGCAGGGTTCTTGTTTCTTCAGTGTGGCCATGGCTCAGGACGTAGAGCAGGTCACACACTAATCAGAAGGTTGGCGGTTTAAGTCCTGGCTGCTCCAGGCTGCATGCCAACGCATCCTTGGGCAAGATACTGAACCCCAAGTCAGTCTCCACTGCAACTGTTGAAATGTGAACGTTAGACAGTCAGCACTTAACTACAGATGGAAGTGAATGAGTGAATGCAAACGTGTTGTACGAGGGCTCAGCCAGAGTAGAAGAGTGCTTTATAAGAACTGGAACCAGTCCCTTTGGTGAATGGGGTTGTCAGTACTGAGTATATTCTTTGCATTTATTATACCTTTCCTTGGCTCCTGTATATATTTAGTCCCTTGGGTTTAGAAATTAAAAACTTGTTTATTTTTTGATGGTTTCTACCCCCCAAATTTAGGTTTGATTTTCATTTGTATATTCCATTGTCTGTCAAGTCTTTAGTTATTTTTAGTTGTATTAGGAAAATGCTGATTTCAGGGTTAAGGTCACCTAAAGAATTGAGTAAAAACCTTGGATTACATAAACTTATAAGAGTAAAGTTGATATTTCTTAGTAATTTTTGATGCGCTGTGAAAATGTTTGACTTAAATTGAAACTACAGTACACTGAGACCAATATGAAGATTTGTATGTTGAAAATATGATGTCAAACAGGTGAAGGTCCTTTCTGCTGTGTGCACCTCTGCACTAGGAGTCAGAGACATGCAGCTGTCAAATGCAGCAACAAGCCTTCTGACTCTAAGCTAACATGGTTCGACAAGTATTCAGTAATCACTTCCTTTTCTTCACTGAGGAGCTGTGATGTGTTTTGAAGGCTGTGAGTAAACTGATGGGATCATATCAAAGGCACAAAGCTGCTGGAAAGAAGCCTGTGAGGGAAACAAAGGCCCTCTGGCCTCCAAAGAAGCAAAGCTGCAGTGCTGTGACAGCCCAGAGAAGGACAAGTCAAAATGAATTCCCCCCTCTGTGACTGACCCGCTGCAGAAGTTGTCAGAAGTTGGCTATAAGACAGCACGGCTCAGACATGGCTGGGAAAAAGACATCTAATCATTTGCTAAAAGAAAAAAGGAATATGGAGAATGTGCAAGGCAGGGAAAAGATGGTTTGATTCATGAAGTTTGATGGAGCTTATCAGTAGCAGACAAACAGTGAGGAGACATCAAGTTGACAAAGTAAAATTCAAACTGGGAGTCTCTTTGGAGCAAATTGACAGTTAATTCCTTTAAGCCATTTTGGAGAATGAACATTTGGGACTGCGTGAAAAATCTCAAACTGAGCTGCACTCCTCTCAACACTTATGTTGTTTCTTTTTCAGTAGCTGAAATTTTAGGATTCAAGAGTGCCATCAGTTATTGCACTGGTGATTAGTCTTGATGCTTAGAGCTTGTAAAGTGAGCGAGGACTTAACACAGAAAACCAGTTAATCACCAAAACCAGGAGAACCTGATACAGACAGCTGACCCAGGGCTTTATGGAGCTACATTTGTATGAAATGGCTCCAAATAAAAAGGATAACAAACCTCTTCATGAGGTGAGTGCTGTTGTGAACTGAAGCCATATCAACAGGGTGGCTGTGGCTCAGGAGTTAGAGCAGGGCATCTACCAGTCGGAAGGTTGTTGGTTCAATTCCTTGCTGCTCCAGTCTGCGTGCCAAAGCATCCTCGGGCAAGATACCGGCCCCCAAGTCGCTCTCTGATGCAACTGTCAGAGTATGAATGACACAAAAGAAACAGTGCTTGTATGGATGTGTGTAAATGCAGACATGTTGTATGAAGTGCTTTGAGTAGAAAAGTGCTGTATAAGAACAAATCCATTTGCAATCAAATAGAAATCAATAACAGGGGCACTGGACAACTGGAAGGTGACACGATAACATCAGGCAGTGTCAGAGAGAATCCAATCAATGAAACTATTGTGTTGGTCACGCAAAAAACAATTTCTTTTTTTGTCTTAGGCTGAAACATTCAGCAGTACAACAAATTTCAATTTGCTTATGCAACTCTCAGTATTTTGGTATGCCATGACAGGAAGAGCAGAGCGCTGACATTAATGATGGATGAACATGACTTTAATGATCCTGGTTTAGCATCAAAAAGACATTTTCATTTGTCAAAGCTAGAAAAAAGAAAACACAGAAGGAACTAATGACATCAATGAGGGCTCAGTTCCATTCAACTGGTCCCCAATGGGAAATGAATTAAATCATTACTGTGGCACTGTGTGCTGGTGCAGCAGCAAAAGTATCAGGATTCAGCAGGGTAAAGGACACGCAGAGTGGAAATTTAATTAGAAATCACCTGAGAGAGCACGTTTGGACAGCCACCTTCCTTTCCTATAGATTGATAGCATGTTTGCTGAGTCACGTGTGAAGCAGGAGATGTGTGTGAGTGTTATCAAAAACTTTCATGAATCATGAATTAATAGCTTGCAGTGATGCATCGTGTAAGTCTCCTCTGATGGCTTATAAACCCTGCCAGCAGCAGCAGCTTTGCAGCTGCGTCTGTTTTGCATGCATATGATCAGATTTCACCTCCTCCCCTTTATAAGCTGCTCCTTGCGATCCCATCGGGACCTCTCTCACCTCTCGTCCCTCCTGCCCCCGCTGCTGTGATGCGCTGGATTGATCAGAGCAGATCCGTACAATTAGTCAGGTGTCAAAGCTTTCAAGTTAGTGCCCGTCACGTGGACAAATGCTGACTCGGTGAGGGCAGTCGGGCTTCATCTGCACTACTGTGACAAACGAGGCAATGAGGCCATTTTCCCCTCTGCTCAACAGTTTTCTATTTACAGATTTATTTCCAGGTCTGATTAATATTTTAGCATTTTTGACTTTTGAACTGGAGAACTTCATTTCATATGTCAAAGCTGTGGCTGAGAGGGATACTGGCAACAGTCGGTTCAAAGGTCACATACCAAAAATTAATCCAAGCTACAGGCTGACACAGCTGTACATTCACACCCAGTTTAACGTGATAGAGCTTTAACTTTGCTGCTCCATTATTAAAAATATGCTGTGCTTTCATGGTACTTTGAAGCATGCCAGAGGAAAATGGGGGTTTTGGTACCTTCAGTGTGAGGTGAAGTAGCCTATGACACGCTTCATGGAAGGGAATACCAACAACCTTGACAGCATTTGGTACAGTGTATGAGAAGTTAAAGTGTTATTTTGTTCCCATATTTCCCATAAACCCTCACAGACATGGTGTGCAGTGCATGCCCTGCAATCACTCAGAAGACAGCATTTCCTAAATTACTTCCTCACTCTAGAGTTTTGAAGGAATTTTTCTGTAGACTTATTTGCTTTCTTTGCAAGAGTTTTGTGAAATTTGTTCTCATTATCATATCTGTATATGAAGCCACTGTTACCAGCTGGCTAACTAAACTCAGTAAATAAACTGAAAGAGCTGGCTTGGCTGTGTCCACAGGCAACAAAAGCTGCCAGTCAGCACCACAGCTTGTAAACCTCAGGTTAAGTCTTGGTCGTTTAAACTGAACCAAGGTTAAACCCAGAACTGTAACACTGTGATCCCAGCATGCTTACATCCATGGCTTTGTTTTGTTTCAGAAGGCAGAATTTTTGGGGCACAGCCCAGAGGTGGAGGGTTTCAGATGATGTCATTCTGTTGGCTTCATCAAGTGATGAGCTCCGGTTCACAATGTGGCAGTTTGCAGCAGAGTCATGAGGCCATGGTTCTCAGCCACAAAAGGGTGGAGTGTCCACACCGAGTTGGGGGTGAGTTGCTGCCCCAAGTAGAGAAGTTTAAGTACTTCAGAGTTCATGAGTGAGGGGAGAGTGGAGCAGAAGAGTGACAGACAGGTGCTGCACTGGTCTGTTTGGTGAAGAGAGAGTTAAGCAAGGAAGTGAACTGTGGACTGAGCTACATTCCTCCCCTCACCTGTGGTCCTGAGCTCTGACCTAAAGGATGAGATCACTGATACATGCGGTGGGAATGAAGCTTCCTCCACAGGGCAGTGAGCCTCAGCCTTGGTGATAAGGTGAGGAGCTGGCTCTGAGTAGAGTCCTAGACCTCCACATCCAAAGGAATCATCTGACCAGGATGCTGGACCACTGTTCCTCGATGCCTTCAGGGTGAGGTGCTCCTGGGAGGAGTGCTCCTGGCTTTAGAATGGCCCCACCCTGGAAGAGCTGGAGGAGGTGGCTGGGGAGAAGGACGGGTATTCCTGACATCATTCTGCAAAACATAAATAAATAAAAAATAAAAAGTGCTGCAAGTTCACGTATTACTTTAATATTCACTGATACATGTTTCTGGGCCTTGATTTTATTGTTTCAAGTCAAAATATTATATTTTCTTATTTTTAAGAAACCCCATTGAAAGACCATAACCAACAATAATACCAACAATACTTTCTGCTCCAGTAGTTTCCCTAAAACAAAGTCCACTGGTTCTGATTGGCTATGAAACACCTTAAAACAGCCCCTCCTGACACAGCAAGACACATATTATTCAGTGTTATATCATGTTTATGATATTCCTCTCATGTGTTCAGCCGTTACAAAGGATTTACACTGTCTGAGGCGTTGCCAGTGTGTTAGTGATAATGACTGAGGAACAAACTGAAGGCAGGGGGAGTCCAGTGAGAAAGAAAGGACATGTGAGCAAAATATATGATCTGCGCTTGAACCCCGACTGCCCCGTTTAGAGTCAGATTTTATTTTGTTTGATGTGCACCATCAACATCCATCATCTGCTGCTGCTTTCAAACAATTTGCAAAGCTTTTAGTGTTTGGTTCAGCTATTAAAACCCTTTCTCCACCCACAGTCACTCGACTGCATCTTGTATTCCAACGTTGGGTTAACGGAATGAAAGGCTCGGGCAAAAAGCAGATTTGGCCGTAAACAGCTTTTTGTAATATGTGCAACATTAGAAGTGGCTTTTTAATACATTGGTGTTTATGATTTGGGCACAGCTGTTTACCTCTGTCCAAATCCAGAGAGACGGGAAAACAAACTACAGATTTATGCATGGTGAAGAGATTTATCAATAGTAATAATGCCGTACAGTAATTAATTTGCTCTGGGAACAGCCTAAGGAGGCTGGGACTGCGTGACTCTGTCATCTGTTAAATTACTTTTTTCACTTCAGTTTATTTCACGTCCTTCGTGCCTTTTCTGTGTTTAAAGATTATGTTTTCTATCCTGCAGTGCACTGTTCAAAAATTATTTTGTCCTAAAAAAGACACATACTATGATATAGAACTTTTCTATTATATTTCCTTTCATTGTGGTTCATTTTCTTTTTATTATTTTTTTTTAAAACATTTAATAAGTTAGATCTGTCTGTTACTTTCTGTAAGTGGGGTTTGGGTCAGCTATCTAAGGATTACAGCCACTTTCTGGTCTCACTCACTGTTGCTGCTATTCATTTTACATAGCAATGCAAATATAATTATGCTGTACATGATAGTCCATCATCATCACGTGGCTGATTCAGCAGCTTGTGGATAACTTGCAGTAATGGTTTTCTATGTGACTTTGTCAGTCTCTCACTTCCCTGTGGAGGACTTTTGGCCCTCTCTTCTTTACAGAACAGAAGCAACGCTGCAGATTTTGTTTATGCACAGCAGAGGTCACGCTGGAGCGTTTCACTCAGGTCTGGACTCTGACTGGGCCGTTGCAGCACCTTCATTCTTTTCTTTTCAGTCGTTCTTTTGGAGACTTGCTGCTTGGATCGTTGTCCTGCTGATGACTGTGGGACAGAGGGCCTCACTGTGTGACTCTAGAATACTTTGGGCACCTTGCAGTCACTGAGTCAACCATGAACTCCTCCATATACCAAGTCCTCAGCCCTCCTCCACCGTGCTGCCAGCTGTTCTGGGGTGTTTTTGCTGCTGTGCATGATGGACAAACATCTGCACTTTGGTCTCATCTGGTTCCAGAAGTCTTTGTGGTTTGTTCAGATGCAGCTTTACAAACCTAAGCTGTGCTGCCATGTTCTTTCAGAGAGAAGAAGTTTTCTCCTGCAGCGCTTCCAAACCAGTCATACCTGTTCAGGCCATAGACATATATACGTAGATGCCGCATTGAGCGGGGCGTGCTGTGACACATCAGCATGTCCGCCATTTTGGATGTGTCAGATCAGCGCAGTAAACTAATACAAGTGAATGGACTGAACTTCACTAAACACCTTTTTACTAAGTTTTTTAACTTAATGTGTCTCATTCACACATTCAGATATGCACTAATATACACTAGGAAACTAATAGGCACCAAAAATAACAAAACTTTCTCTAATAATTAAAAATGTTAAATAATCCATATATGATTAGGGTGCAGCATCAAACCAGCGTCTGTATTTCTAATGTTTTTATGTGTGTTTACGGCTACTGATGTTTGTAATGCTGTTACTGTGATGATAAATGTCTACAATAACCAGATCCTGACATGGAGATAAAACATCTGCAGCTTTATGAACTAAAAAAAGCATTTTTATATTCACTGACTTTTATATAAAAAAAAAAAAATTATTAATAAGTATTAATGATGACCTTTAAGGCAAAAAATGAACAAAGTTTATAAATTAAAATAAGAAACTGCAAAAGAAACTGATCTACTTCATGTTCTTTTAACAGTAAAACCGTGTACTGAAATATTCGTAGATCCATCTTTTATTTTATACAATAAAATTTTATTGTTAAAAAGGTGAAGCAACAAAAAAGCGCTATATCCAACTTTTGTAAAGTGCGTCATAAATTAAATTATTGTTATTATTATTATTATTATTATTATTATTATTATTATTATCTATTATTATTGCACAAAAACATGGGAACATGTGCAAAAATAGCCTCATGTGCAGGCAGCAGCAAACAGAAGGTCTGATTTGAATCAGTCTGTATGTATCAGAGTAGTTAGTTCGGGCCAGTGTTGATGGGCCTCATTGTTTGGAGGTGCACCACAGGACTACAGAGTAGCACTCCAATCAACTCAACTCAGCTCAAATATACTTTATTGTCCCCACAGGGAAATTTGTGTTGGACATCATACACAAAACAAGGTGCCACCACAATAATACAGTAAAACAATAAAAGTCATGTTAAAAATGCATAAGAACCCCCCCCCCCAAAAAAAAAACATTCAATAACACATTGCACATGTTGCATTGCCACATACACTCCAATAGTGAACGAGCCAACAAATCAGTTAGCTAGAGCATCAGAGCACGAAAAAAACTATATGCCTACTTTATTTAATAATCGAATTGATATAGGAACAAATGAGTTTTTAAATCTGTTAAGTCTACAAGCCGGGGTTCTAAACCGTTTGCCAGATGGTTACAGTTCGTATGCGGGTTGAGGATGTGAGTGGGGTCAGACACTACCATCTGAGCAAATCTGAGCACAGACTCTTCATAAATAGACTGCAAGGAGGAGTTATCGGTCTTACCTATCACTTTCAATTTGGCGGCGATGTTGACGTACAAGGCCGCGCTCAATATGGCGTCTAGGTATATATGTCTACGGTTCAGTCTGTTTCTAACTGTGCTGTCAGGACCTTTAACCTTTAACGTCCTGGCTGAGGCCTGCAGAGTTGGCGACGGCGCTCTTGGAGCAGTTTCTCTGAGCGTTGCATGGTCTGAGCTTGGGGGGAATTTGCTGACTGGCAGCTGTCTTGAATGTTTTCCAACTTGTGAATAATCTTTCTCTCTGTAGATGATTGACTTCAGGTTGTTTGAAAAAGATCATTGCTAGTGTTTTCCTCACTGGTGTTGCGTTAACACACACCTGAATGCTCCAGACCAGCAAAATGTTTTACAGAGGTGGTCACACTTGCTGGTGTTCATCTGATTAGCATCACGTGGCTGATACACAGCCTTTGAATTGCTGAATTATGGAGGTGGTCAGGATGTTCTTTTATTTTCTCCACAGGACTGTGAAAACTTTCTGTTCCCCGTGACTGCAGGTCACATAGTTATAAATGTATGGATGTGCGATATAAATTCAAAAACAATGTATTGCTACATACTGTCATTTGTAATGTTTCAGGGCAATCAAACAATAACTTGTTCGGTTCTGAGTTGATAAATTGGAGAAATGCAGTGATATCTATGCCACATTTCTGCCTTTGATCTAGTGGTTTACAGATAAATTCAGTAACACTGAGCAGCAGTCCTGCCTTCATACTCATCATCTGTGATCTTCTGTTAGTATCTGTAATGTCTAAAATCCTCACTGCTACGATCAGAGGTGATGTTTAAGGGTTTCTGTATCGCTGCCTTTGAGGCTCACTGACTGTTCTGCTGACTGATCTCTCCAAACGCTGCATTGTAACAATCAGCACTACAGATGCATTTAGCATTCATGTCATTACAGAAGAGTCTTAGTCATCAATACAGTACAGTGGAGAGTGTGCGTGCATGCATGTGTGTGTGTGTGTGTGTGTGTGTGTGTGTGTGTGTGTGTGTGTGTGTGTGTGTGCGTGTGCGCGCACACTCTCCCTCTCACCACATTTTACTTATCTTTACAGAGACATTGTATGTGCAGTGTAATCGTGTCACCATCACCAGAGTAGATTAGTTCTGAAAGTGGTCATTTTTCAGTTGCACTGATATGTGGCAGCAGTCAGAGCTCTCTGCTCATCCTGGACCACAGCTCTGCACTGCTGCTGTGTGCTCAGAGAGCAGGTAATAACCATCCACTGATCCACTGGAGCTGTTCGAGCACGTCATTCACTCCAACACAACGAAACATTCAAATTAGACTTTGTTTGTTTTTAGCAGGCACGCTGTTTGTTTTCTTTTCTTTAAATAAATAATATTAAAGTAATCTCTCCTGCTGATGAGAACTTTTAGAAAATGATCTGTCTGCTAGGTTTCATTTTCTTAGATTTTGCCAAAAACAAACCTCATGTTTGACATTTAAACCATCACAGCGGAAACATGACAAAATATTTTCCTGCAAAATTCCAGCAGAAATTGAAATTTCTTTCTATTTTTTTCAAAAGTTACAGTCAAGATGCCCCCGCTGCACTTTCCTGTGTGGTGCTTTGTCCTGTGCTGCAGTGGACAGTGGATGATTTAGTCCATTATGTTCTAGAGGATTTGGTTTTGTTGTATAAAATTCTAAAGTGTTGGGATACTGTATAACATGTAAATCAAAACAGAATGCAGTGATTTGTATATTTTATTCAGAATACAACATAAAATGTGTTTAAACTGAGAAAATCTCCATTTAAAGAATAACATGAGCTCATTTTGAATTTGATGTTTCCCACTCGGCAGTATCCCTGCTTCTTTTCTGGGAATTGGGGAGCAGCGGCTGGACTTTGGGAGAGGAATGTTGTTGCGTTCTATCTGATAGAGGACTCCAGCTGCTCAGCAGTCCTGGGGCTGCTTTGTCCTGTTTTTGGGTTCCTGATGTTCCAGATGTACTCAGCTGGTCAAAGGTCTGGACTGCAGGCTGGTTCAGGACCTGGACTCTTCTACTGTGAAGCCGTGCTCCTGGAATAGCTGCAGGATGCAGTTTAACATCATCCTGCTGAAATATGAAGGTCTTCCCTGAAGAAGACATCTCTGGATGGGAGCACATGCTTCTCTGAAACCTGGAGACACCTTTCAGCACTGATGGAGCCTTTCCAGATGTGCCAGCTGCCAGTTCCATGGATGCACCCCCATACCATCAGAGATGGGGGGCTTTGTGACACTGAACTTTCTCCATTAACCTCACAGGACACAGTTATAAAACATGTTAACCAGACACACAGATGGTGTCTGTAGCTTGAAAATCCTTAGAAAATGTATTTAAAAAATAACTAAAATTAGGCGCTGATGAAGAAAATGACAAAATGACTTAATCTAACAAAAGAAAAATTGGAAGAAAACTTAAACATCATCAGTTAAGAAAGGTTAACACTGGTCACATCAGGAAGGGGTCAACCTGCTCGTATATGGAGTCCAAACCTATCAAAGATGGTTTTGTCTAACTTCCTTACAATCCACCTGGAAACTTCTAGAAATGGTGAATGGACTAGTTCTTACATAGTGCTTTTCTACTCTAACTGAGCACTCAGAGTAGAAAAGCACTGTCTAACATTCATACTCCAACGCTTGCGTCCGAGAGCAACTTGGGGTTCAGTACCTTGCCCAAGGACACTTTGACATGCAGCCCGGAGCAGACAGAAATCGAACCACCAACCTTCCGATTAATAGGTGACCCGCTCTACCTCCTGAGCCACAGCCACCAAGAGGCCAGTTTGGGATAAACATTCTGTTATCTTCATTCTTCATTCTAAACTAAAACTGGATACAAAAATGCCCTCTGTGTAATATGATATCAGTCACTAATTAATATTACTCAAGCAAACATATTTAGTTTTGCTGGCACTGATGATAGTTTGGTGATGTAATGTTCTCACATTTATATACAGTAGCTCTTTTCCATTTGAAACCCTTTGGACTACAGGTCACACCTTACCTCCCTCACACCTGTGGCCAATTTAGATTCAGCTGTTATCCTCACATGCATGTGCTTATTCTGTGGGAGGGACAGAACGCACACAGAAACCAGTGAGGACATGCACGCTCCACACAGAAAGAACCCAGCTGGGATTTGAAGTGGGAACTTTTTCCTTGTGAGGCCAGAGTGCTAACCACTCAACCACTGTGCCACCCCAGTGATGAAGAACTTCATGTAATTTGTAAGAAGTTCCAGGTTTTTAACTTATTGGTACCCTGGCATGCACACGCACACACACACACACTGATTCTGTTTTTCTCTTCCTTCTCCCGGATGAAAATATCGGGGGAACTCAATCAGTGTGCTGATAGTGAAATGCCGCTGAGCAGGGCTGGAGGGAATGCACCTGAGAGGCTCAGTGATTTATTGCGAGGCGAAGCCGAAGCCAAGTCGCCAACTCTAATTAGAAAATCCTGTGCAGGCGGCTGAGTGCAGCAGCCAGCCTTAAATCTCAGACTGCAGCACTATGCTCACTAAATGTGGAGGAGAGATCGGGTCCTCACAGCACAGAAAACACTCGTCTGCGTCTGCAGAGTTTAAACATGAACGGGAACACCGGACGATGCCCTCCCCCTGCGCGGCTACAATATGTTTGCAATATGAGGTGCACAAATAAATGTGTGTATTTGGTGCGTTTATGTGAGCGGGCATTGGCTAGTACTGGGCTGGAGATGATACTAGAGCTCTCTCACATGCACATATACTAAAAGTCTTATTCTCAGCTACACCGTTATGATTAGGGGTCATCTCTCATCTGTCCTCTCTGCTGAAGAGGTGACATTCAGACTCTCTGCCTCCCCTGCTGTACATTGTTCTGCAGTGGTGTTAGCTTGTACAAAGTTAGCTTGAGCCACTGGTCATAATTTACAGTGTATCGCTATCATTAAAGGGGGAGACCTCACTAGACCTCACTAGACCTCACTAAAAGAGCTGGTAAGAATTTGTAATTATGAGAAAGGTTAATGTGATTATCAGTCACAGTGAGGAAAGGAGCAGTGGCGCTATTGGACTCAGTGTTATGTCTATGAGCTTGAATCTCATTATGCTGCTACTGCTGGATGATGTTGCCATGGTTGCAGGCCTTGGAGTCAGCGTTGGAGATTTTTGTGAATTCTTGTCTTTATTTGATAACTGGTTCTTCATTGATTGTTATATTTGATTTTCATGTATCTTGAGCCAGTAGCTCTTAGTTTCAGCTTATTTCTAATGATTTTTTCTAAGGTTTATTTAGAACAGCTGCTCATGTTAATTTTCCATCCACAGAGCTCGGATCATCAGACCGGTTTCTTGAACATGACGATGAGTCACTGCACTCAAATGGCCACAACAGAGCCTTTGGGATGTGGTGAAATGGGATGTTTCAATGATAGATTACCAACAAATCTGTGATGCTGTCATGCCCCAACATGTTTCCAGCACCTTTTGAATCTGACAAATTAATGCAGCTCTGAATGGAAAAGGGGGTCCAACCTGATATGAGTACTTAATATAGTGGCCAGTGAGTGTACTTGGATTGGTAAGCTGCACTGAAGATGAGAGACAACTTATTTCATTGTTAATTTTTATAGTGAACAATGTGTTGAATTGTCAGAGTTTAGAATGCTTGTCATCATCTGCCCTTCACTGAACAATAATTAGGCTAACAAAGCTTCACATGAGCAGAAATATGTGCGCTGTCTGTGTTAGCTGCTGCTGAATCTGATTCAGGGGAAGCCCCAGTAATTATAGGACCTCAGCATCAAGTAAATAGTGTATTTTCTCTCAATATTCACTGAAGGATAAAAGAAAAACATCAGAATCAGCTTTGTATTTCTAAGTATGTGCACACATCAAGGAACTGGGCTCTGTTTTTTCATTGTTTTTGATGTATTTCACACAATAGATAGAAAATATAAAACAAAACAACACGCATTGCATATTTTCAGATTTATGTATGCAGTGGTGCTGGAATAATTATGGAAAAATTAAGGGATAACAAGTTACTATATATAGCAGGGGTGTCAAACTCAATCACAGAATGGGCCAAAACTGAAAACACAGTCTTAGTCGGGGGCCAAACAGGACAAACCTTTATTGGACATCTAAAACTGGAAATATTTGAATCAGCAATATGAATTTGAACAGCCAGAATACAGCAACCTTTTCCTCAACATATCAAATGAAATCTAAGATTATATTTTTCTTCAAAAACAACATCAGGGAAAATGAGAATGTTTTAAGCTGATGAAAATTAGCTAATTTTTCAGATAAAAACTGTGATGCGATATCAGCAAAAAGCCCAGAAACCAGAAACAACAAGTTATTTAGTTCCTCTCTCATTCCATTTCTTTCTTACTTTCCATGAACTGACAGATTTCCTCAGGTAGCTCCTCTCACCTGTGTGATAAGGCATGTCACCAAATTCAGAAGCTATTTCCTCCTGAAAAGACTGAACCTGCGGTGACTTAAACCTTTGCCGCTTGTTAAGTTCACTGTGTGTGTTGCGGTGCGTATGGTGCGTTGTGCCTTCAGGACTTTGCTGCACAGCGTTTCCTGCTGTGTGACGCAGTGATGAACTGTCAGCTCACCTGTGCAGGTCTCCCTCTGCATCTTCTCCCGCATCCATATCACCAATCTGCTCTTTTCCCTGCACACCGCAGGCCAGGAAATGAAACCCATGGTTTACCTCTGATGTCAGCGATCAGGTCCTCTGCCTCCCACCTCCTCTTTTTGTTTGGCCATTTTTGAGGGTCAGGCTAGCTTAACTGTCGCTGTAAAAAGTGCTGACCGATGCTTCTGCAGATCACTGATCAGTGTGTCACTGGCAACGTGGGGAAACTGGTTAGTGCACAGGTCTTGACCTGCCCGGCATCTGTTGCAGTGCATTGTGGGATTTTGTAGTATAAGTTGGTGGGAGCGCTATTTACTGGCGGGTCATTAATAATAGCCATACGAAATTATCTCGGCCAAATATAATTATATCGCAGGCCGGATCTGGCCCGCGGGCCTTGAGTGTGACACATGTGATGTATAGTGTCTACATGAGGACTTGATGCCTAACATATACTACGGATGTCCAACATACAGGATACACAGCATGGTTTTTTTCAGTAACAGGTCTGAATAAAGCAGTGTGCTTTTTTAAGAATTAAATAAATACATCAGCAAGTTTTAAACTGTAACGTCTTTAAATCATGCTGTCAGTATTAATGTTTAGTAACTAATACTTTTCAATCAATTTATGCATCGACAGATATAACTAATGGGATGTCTCCAGAAATGTTTGAATGCTGTGTTTAGTTTAAGGTAGTAATTAATACTTCCTGCTCTGATCAGCCTGTGTCATTCAGGCTGATCATGCGGACTTCAGCATTTTCACACATTCACAGCAGCCTTAAACTTCTTTAGAGAAAACAAATGTTCCACCTGCCAGCGCTCTGCAAAGCTCATGTATTTTCAGATGGCACCTGTGTGTGAGTAGCATAGGTAATAGCATGGTGCACTGACAGCAAGCTGGAGACGTGTGCTGCCTGCAGTTCTATCTGGCTTCTTCGCAGACCGAAACCCAGATTAGTGTGAACACGTCTGAATATTTTTGGCTAGATGTCGGAAAGACCAACTGCAGAAAATATCCTCACCAGATTCTCCCAAAATTATTATGTTCATGTGTGAAGAGGGCTGTAGAAAGATTCTAGAAAATGGGTATTTATACTGGGACAACTAACTACATGCCCATATTTTATATAAATCGATTCAAATGCTGGGCTCTGATAGCATGAATAAGTTCCTTCTGCAGCTGTAGCTCAGCTAAGGCCCCAGTCACCAAAAATGGGAAAAACATTCCCCGGCTGGTTGGCAAGCAGTTTTGGGATGTTGTTGGTGGTTGCTAGGTGAACCAAAGAGCTCCTTGTGATTGCTTTGGTTGGTAGCAGATTGTCACTGTTTCCCAAAACTTGTCTGGAAGACAAACTCTAAAAAGAACAGCACAACCCTGAGACTGAGACATTTCTCCTTCAAAGTAAAAGCTGCACCTTTCGAAAACATGTTGGTTTCAAGGGATGGTGCAACTTTTACTTTGAAAGCAAATGTTCCGTTGGCGTCACACGCAATTTTCGAGGTGGTTTGTTAGCCAGTGTCTGCACACAAGTTGTGTCTTTTATGCAAAGTACAGGCAGGAGGATAGTGACCAAAGCAACTGCATCTTTGCAACTGATTTCACTACCAGCAACCAGTCAGGGAATACAGAGTTGCCACGGGGTCACCGACTGGTCTGCATTCCTACCCTCATATGAATGAAGATGGCCTCAGTCACACAGGCACCAAGTGTGAGTGAGTGTTTTTGTGTTCCAGTACTTCATGCAAAAGTAAAATTCTCTAAATTTATCTGCATATCTGCTTTTCTTGGTCTGTTATCAGAGAAATGTACTGATTGTCAACATGTGTGCACATTATTGTGCGATTATGAACACCTGTGAATGGTGTGTTTTCCAATCTGGATTGCAAAAGTCAAAAAACAGCAACACAAAAAGTTGACACACATGGTTTCATTGTTGGGCATCCCTCTACTACATGCACACACACACACACACACACACACACACACACACACACACACACAAAGATTCTCAGTGAAGCACAGCCGAGACGTTCGCAGTCTCTCTGAATGGCAGCAACGCTGGCAACTTGACAAGTCTGTGAAATTATATTTAGATATGTCCTGACACACACTCGCACAGACACACACAAACACTCAGATACATGGCTGACAGCCCTGTTCTCACTAAAAAAACAGCAGTATCAATGGAAGCGCGTCTCGTTTGCTGAATTGTGTTTTGATGTCTGCTGGCACGCAGAGAATACATTTAAACATCTGTCCCACTGCAGATATAGAGCGCGCGCACACACACACACACACACACACACACACACGTATTGTCAAATAATGGTCCAACAAATGCAAATTACCAACAATTTTTCCATTCAAAGCTGTGCTTATCAGAGCTCCTCATATATTTACACCTCAGGATCAGAATAATGTTTATTCAGCATGAGAGTCCAGCCACCCAAATTACCTTATTCATTATTCTGAGGATTAATTTCAACTGTGTTATACAGCTGGAAGCAGGGGAGCCATGGGGGGACATTAATGCTTGACTAAAAGAGCAAATATCATCAACAAATGGTGGCTGATTAGATATGTTTTATAACAATGCAGTGCACTGATATTCCATAACCTGCATGTTTTATGTTTGACCCATATTTTTTAAGCCAACCGTGTTTTATTATTGTAATTTCCAGTAATGGTTACTGTTAAATTGTCATCTTTGGTCTCTATAAAACGGTCATTAACGTTTGTTTTCGCTGTCCTTTGTCACTGTGACTCATCCACAGTTGTGCTTTAATATAGTAGCACAGCTATAGGGAGTATTTCCTCTCAGTTTCAGCACGGCTCTTCAAGTCCAAAACTAAACCTTCAAATCCAGGAAGCGTCACCTCACCAGTGTTTAAAAATATCCCAGTATAATCCCTCCTCTTAGCAGAGGTGTTCAACTGCGTGTAGCCTCAGTCATGCTGGCTCTCCACACTTTGAGAACTCCTGCTGTATGCTCCCTTCCTTTCAGTATAAATGGGACTGAAATGACCGTTCCTATGAACTTTAGAATAATGTCTCAGGATGGATCTGACAAAGTGAGTAACTTTAAACCAAAGTATGCAGTGTATCACGGACAATCAGTGATGACTTCTTTTGCTAGTGAAAACCCACCTTTCCCAAACTCTAACAGCTTCATTTTGGATGGTCTGACAAACTGCTTCATCCTCTTAAAGGACTGAGTGAAGTAGCCACGTCAACCTGTGAGATGATCCTGATGGATTAATGGGGGCAAAGCTCAATATACAGTTAGGTTTTGGAGTGTCCAAAGCTCTCCAGCATGGGTGATACGTTCAAAGTGAGCAGGAGCTACTGAATGAAAATGGCCGGTTAATGGAGAATACATCAGGTTGAATTTTCCACTCACAGCTAGAGATGCAGGAGAACCTCTTCTGCAGTCAGATGTACAGTGGTGTGAAAAAGTGTTTGCCCCCTTCCTCATTTCCTGTTTTTTTTGCATGTTTGTCACACTTAAGTGTTTCGGAACATCAAACCAATTTAAACAATAGTCAAGGACAACACAAGTAAACACAAAATGCAATTTGTAAATGAAGGTGTTTATTATTAAAGGTGGGAAAAAAAATCCAAACCATCATGGCCCTGTGTGAAAAAGTGATTGCCCCCCTTGTTAAAACATACTATAACTGTGGTTTTTCACACCTGAGTTCAATTTCTCTAGCCACACCCAGGCCTGATTATTGCCACACCTGTTCTCAATCAAGACATCACTTAAATAGGAGCTGCCTGACACAGTAAGGTCCACCAGAAGATCCTTAAAAGCTACACATCATGCTGAGATCCAAAGAAATTCAGGAACAATTGAGAAAGAAAGTAATTGAGATATATCAGTCTGGAAAGGGTTATAAAGCCATTTCCAAAGCTTTGGGAATCCAGCGAACCACAGTGAGAGCCATTATCCACAAATGGCGAAGACATGGAACAGTGGTGAACCTTCCCAGGAGTGGCCGGCCGCCCAAAATTACCCCAAGAGCGCAGCGACGACTCATCCAAGAGGTCACAAAAGACCCCACAACAACGTCCAAAGAACTGCAGGCCTCACTTGCCTCAGTTAAGGTCAGCGTTCATGCCTCCACCATCAGAAAAAGACTGGGCAAAAATGGCCTGCATGGCAGAGTTCCAAGGAGAAAACCACTGCTGAGCAAAAAGAACATTAAAGCTCGTCTCAATTTTTCCAAAACACATCTTGATGATCCCCAAGACTTTTGGGAAAACATTCTGTGGACCGATGAGACAAAAGTGGAACTCTTTGGAAGGTGTGTGTCCCATTACATCTGGCGTAAAAGGAACAGTGCATTTCAGAAAAAGAACATTATACCAACAGTAAAATATGGTGGTGGTAGTGTGATGGTCTGGGGCTGTTTTGCTGCGTCAGGACCTGGAAGACTTGCTGTGATAAATGGAACTATGAATTCTGCTGTCTACCAAGAGATCCTGAAGGAGAATGTCCGACCATCTGTTCGTGTACTCGAGCTGAAACGAACTTGGGTTCTGCAGCAGGACAATGATCCTAAACACACCAGCAAGTCCACCACTGAATGGCTGAAGAAAAACAAAATGAAGACTTTGGAGTGGCCTAGCCAAAGTCCTGACCTGAATCCTATTGAGATGTTGTGGTATGACCTTAAAAAGGCCGTTCATGCTCGAAAACCCGCTAATGTAACTGAATTAGGACAATTCTGCAAAGATGAGTGGGCCAAAATTCCTCCAGAACGCTGTAAAAGCCTCATTGCAAGTTATCGCAAACGCTTGGTTGCAGTTGTTGCTGCTAAGGGTGGCCCAACCAGTTATTAGGTTTAGGGGGCAATCACTTTTTCACACAGGGCCATGATGGTTTGGATTTTTTTTCACCTTTAATAATAAACACCTTCATTTACAAATTGCATTTTGTGTTTACTTGTGTTGTCCTTGACTATTGTTTAAATTGGTTTGATGTTCCGAAACACTTAAGTGTGACAAACATGCAAAAAAACAGGAAATGAGGAAGGGGGCAAACACTTTTTCACACCACTGTAGACTCGCTGGATATACCTGCCATACAGGCCATACTGAAGCCACATGGGGAGCATGACATGTCATGGCTTTGACCGGTGACCTCCATACACCTGGCAGCTTGTAATATTGCTAATCTAGAAAGTTCAACATGTTTTACTGTTGCACTTGTCTGGATTCACAGTATGAGCTAAACACCTGAGACAGATGAGGCCATTTTTAAAATGCAAATGCTCACCTTGGATCAGCTTGTTAACAGATTCTTCTCATCTGCATTCATGCACCAGCCGGCTCACCTGACACAGCGCCGATTATATCTTTATTGTCTGCCACAGTGTGACCTCTGCAGAGGTAATTCACAGCCGATTATGCTCTTTTCCCAGCTGTCTCGATTAATTATTATAAGTTGCATGTGGAGACTGGTGTAAAAGCTCCATTTCAATTATTCCTCCTGCTTCTGTCCTGCATCATTACTACCAGCACTTCTCTTTTCTTTAATGTGACACGACACAGACCAATGGGAATGTCTGCACTGCAAATAATATTAGAGGTTTTTGTTCGGTGTGTGTTGCTGGGGTGTTTACATATAACACCTGAGTCAGTGGAAAATTATATTTGCTTCGATTTTCCTTTCAATCTACAGCAACTACAGCTACCATCCTTTATGATCCGTCACATTTTACGTGTTTGATGCACCATCACCCTGTGGCAGTGTGGTGGGATATTTGTTTTAAAGGAAAACTTTGGAAGCAGCTCAGAGTTGAGAAACATAACTACTTCCTGTGATGAGTCCTGGGTGTGGACAGAGTTCAGGAGGAATGTAATTAAAATGTGACTTTGATGGCTCTGTCTCTGTTGCTGCAGCTCCTGCTGTGCTGTTTCCATCTGGTGTTTGTACCTAATGTAATTAGGAACTTTAGTTAAAGACAGAATTCATTAATTATGCACCCCATCAAAATATTCCTTGTTGTAGTTATGCAAATTCACCTGAATAATTCAAGACTAAGATGCAAACTGTCTGACGCTTTTTCAGAAGAGACGTTTGTTTCACATTAAACTTAAAGGAATAATATTTTTATTAGGAATTAAATAGGAAAGGCATTATTTTCCTATTAACTCAGGCTGTTTTTTAATGGAGCTTTGTCATAAGACGTTATGAGTTTACATGGTCGTTGCTTTAATTCTGTGAAAAGCCGTCAGTAATGTTTGAACTGGCGGCTGCCATCAAACACAGCATTCAGCATCTTGTATCCAATGCGGTTCTGTTGAACACTTGGTTGTCTTAAGTGTGTCATTTCTGTCTCTCATCAGTTGCTTCAGAAACACACCCACTCTGAGTCCAGGTGTGAAGATTATACTTACAGGAGGAGGAAGAGGAGGAGGAACAGGAGAAAGTGGATTCTGCCATGTTAGTCATACTAGAGGAGAGGACCTAGTGAAGCAGGCATTTGGCTGGCTGCCTTTTTGAGAACAGATGGTTTGTTCTTCTAGATCATGCAGCCATAATCAGAGCTCAGTATTGGGTATTGGTTATTCAATATAACCATGCTGTTGATGATGGTGGTTAGTATGTTTTTCGAGCTCATCTTCTTCCTCAATTTTTTCCCTTTCTGTCAGCTAAGCAGGGGTGACAGAACATGTTAGTTGGGAACCTCTTCAAATGCACACAAAGGGAATGCCAAGCAAGGTTGTCAGCTGCCAAAAGGCAAATGGTACCATAAGGCAAATGCAGTTGACCTTTGATGTCAACTGCAATACCTTGACTTTCGAGACATGTAATGTCTTCTTCCAGCAGCTGTAGTTTGCCAAGTCCCTCTGTCTGTGGCAGGAATAAAGAGACACGCGATTGCTTGCAGAAAATGAGCTTCACTTTGCAATCGAGTTCCTTTAATAAATAAATAATGAAGTCATTTTTGGATATTTATCTTTTAGAACCTGAACGATTCTGGATCTTTCCATGGTCTAAATAAAGCTGTATCTGTAAGTCATGTGGATATCTGCTCTACAGAGGATGTGCAGTATGCTAAAAAGAAACCCGATGGTGTCCAGGACAGAAACATACTGAAACATGACTTCAGCCATTTGGCCTTTTTTTTTGTTGGCAGTATCACAGAAATACCTTGTTGGTTTCTCAAGGGACATTTTTAATCAGAGAAGGATTTTCCTTCCATGTTCCAGTTCCAAATCAAACCATCATCACCGTAACATTCGGCACAGGTATCTATAAAGATGAGCATCCGCGGTCTGCACGTATAATGCTCCTGTGCAGATCAGTGACAGCTGAACTGGGTGAAGAATCAATACCTCATGATTCTGCCTTAAAACCTTCAGGACTGAGATCTGCTGCAGTTTCTACTAAAAATGCTTCATATTGATGTTATTTAACATCTTGGAAAGCACCGAGTGGTTGGGGACATGCTCAGTTTGTCCATTTGATGTCTTTTTTTGTCTCTCTTGATTTGGAAGTTCTTCTGGCAACAAAGTTATTGTGAACAGACAGATGAGCTTCCTGACTTCTCCTCCAGTTACACGCTTGTACTTTGGGCCACATACATACGTACCTTATTATGACATAGCCTAGAGCATCAAAATATGCTTGAACAACCTGGGATCTTTTATTACAGGAAACAGGCGTCCTATATATATGCTCCAGGAAAGAGACTGAATTTGGAGGCACAGCTGCAAATCCTCCACTTTAGTGTCCGAAACATAAGATGTAAGGTTGGTGGGCCTAGGACCCGTAAGCTTCAGAACATTCTCTACTGGGACTGAATAATTAAGTTTAATGGTGTTCTTTTAACCCTTACACACGGTTCATATTTCATGCCTTCACGGTACAGTCCTGTTCCCTCCTAAAGTATCCATCCTGAATTATTAACTCAGCTCTACATTAATACACGGATGATTATCCCTTAATTAATGTCTCAGAGAGTAGGAAAAGTGTATCTTTTAGGTTTCATATCAGCCACAATGATTTAAATTTACTTTGCTGAAAGTGAAAATTTCAAGAGCATTCTGCTAATCATGTATATCCATTACAACTCTGTCCTCACTGCTGTAGCATTAAACAAATCCCCATAAATACCATTTAATTATCATTTCCAGTCCAGTAAAATCTGCCTTTGGAAATCTTCTTTTTCCTCCTCCTGTTCCCACCCACAGCACTCAGGATTACGTCCCAGTCTGAACCCAGAGACGGGATTTAACTGGACAGGATAAATATTGACAAGTTAATCCTTTCCCAAAGTGACAGATTGTCATAAAATCTTTATGTTTGACTTCAGCAAGCAGGGACATGTTCATTACCACATGCTCAACACCATAGACCACATTATAAAAATAAAGCTGTTTCATGTTTGCTTTCAGATTGTTACTGCTGACAGAGAAAAATGTGGGAATATTTGAATGACATATTTTTCAGCTTTAAAGGTTTCATTTACCAAAACGATTGCAGAGAGAGACCAAACCAGTGTTATCATAGTCATGATCCATCAACACTAGAGTCAAACTGAAAGGCGACTGTGGATGAATGCCCAACAGTCACGTGACGCTTTCATGTTTCCAAACAGGTCGAAAGAGATTTCTTTAGCACTTTCTGCACAGCGCTGAGAGCCTGTGGTGTCATCTCTGTGCTCTGATCTCTGCTCCAAATTACAGTAAGCACTTCTCACAGCGCTGATTGTGTCAAAGGAGCAAGCGAGTGACCTCAGATATTCCTGTGTCTGTGTTTGTGATCCAGCATTTTTGAGCTAAAAGAAAGATTCTTCACCATCTGACATAAGAGCAGTCCTCATTCGCCCGCAAGCGTCTGAGGGGAAAGAGCAACCGAGACTCTGTTCTCGCTCTCTTGCTGTGTGTGTGTGTGTGTGTTCCTGCTGAAGACACACTGAAACGTCAGCTATTTCCGAGAGTCCAATATTTTCCGCCACAGTCAACAGTTGCCTCGAGGCACAGAGGAAGCTCCCATTTGGCTCTGAGTCTCTACTCCCTCCTTCATAGCCCTCCAACTGCAAACACACACACACACACACAAACAAACCCCCACACACACTAATGCACACACACCCTCAGCTCCTTGGGGATAATTCAGTATCTGAAGAAACTGCAGTCAATAACAAAGAGCAGCCGTCTCGTAACTTTGATCGAGGCGTCTGTTGGCCTCGTACACTGTACTCTTTATTTTACTAAAAGCGTTTAGAAAGATGATGGCATGCATACTCTGCAGGACATTAGCAACAAAAAGTCTTCATTTTCTCCCCTAAAATGATTCTTTAAGCAAGCACCAGCACAGGAAATGTACATTTAATCCTTTATGAAGTCATTTTCAAAATGATAAGAGGAGGTAAAATCATAGATTTAGCTATGCTGTAATGCAAATAGTTCATAAAGACTCTGACCTTAGCCTGTGATCAAACAGTTCTGCAACTCTACTAGTAATAAAATTGTTTAAATTTGGCAAATCTCCCTTTGAGATCGTGACCTTGTGCACCCCTGGACCTCTTCCCGTAATGCTGGTATTTTTAGTTTGCTCCCTGGAAAGCCTGTTGTGACCACTTGCACGTGTGCTCCTTCCACTTTACCATCAACTTCAAAACTTGTGCAGAGAGCAGGTCGAGGGTAGCACTTCAAAACTGCAATCATGCACTTTGTCACTTTGGCGTCTTATGGAGGATCATCTCCCAGGGTCAGACAGTTAATATGGACAATTAATAGTTTGTTAATAGTTATTGCATTAGAAAATAACATGTTACTGTAATCACATTACATTTTCAGGTAATGCAGCAATCTAACATGCTACTGTACTAAATTCAGTATTTACATTATAGTTACAATTATATCATCACTTGCATTACAAGCGTTCTTCAACTATCTGCACCTGGAGTCCTGCAGCAGTCTACAACTTGTGAAGAGTGGCAACATGAACTTTTATTTTTATTGCACAAAAGGACAACAGCACAACGGTAAGAGTGCAAACTGCATGCAGGACAGAAACAGCTGCATTCTGATGCAAGCACAACTTCAGCCCTTTGCAAGCATCTGCACAGACAGCATGCTAACACAAAGCTAGAGACGGACCCACAAAGCTGAGTGTGTGCTGACCCCAGCCCAGCAGCCAGAGCCTGGACTCCAGCAGGTTTGTACTTGCCAGCCTACCCATTCACCTGCTTTCCTCCTGTCCACTCACCCGACCCTCACACACTTGGTACAACATGGCTCCACATGCCGAGTCTTAATTGAATTCATCCATCGTGAATAATTCATGAGAGAAACCGTTCAGTGTGTCCGTGTGCGTTTTATCATTAGCTCAATCATAATTGTTGCATCGGCACGTTAAACCATTTCCATATTATTGATGTTTTAGAAAACTTGTTTCCAGATTGGCTCCTTTCAGTCCTAGTTTTCAAAATTTCCATTCTAACTACTTCTTCACTATTAAATCAGTCACAGTTATCAAATGATTTCCTGGTTCATGCTGAAAGTAACAACTTTCACACAAACACGGATGACAGCAGAAACTTTGTTTCAGATAAGCTCAGTGATTCTAAGGGACGCGTTCAGCTTTATGGATTCTGAAAGATGGATGGGAAAACCCCTTTAACAGGGTTTGAATGGAATTATTCTGCTCATTAATGCTCACAGATAAACTGATGCTGGGGGATAAACTTTGGTGAACCTTGGCATAAATCTAATCTCTACAAGAGCCAGATCTTTACCCTGCTGACACTGCTCATTTATTAATGTCAGCTACAGAGGAGGTGTCCTCCTAACAACTACTTTGTTGTTTAGGTTTATTGTCTTTTTTGTGTGACTGCCCAACTCTGTTATGTATTGAATGTTGTTTTCAGTACAAGTTCATCATATTAGTCCAGTAATGTTTGTTTTAAAGACAAGAACATGAAGTGGTCAGTAAGTGGCAAGTGATCAAAAGGGAAAGAAAAATGGTTTCAGATTATGCAACCACAGAATCTGGAACACATCCATGTTTTGGGTTGTGAGTGCTGGTGCTCCTGATTGGCCAGTATGGCTTAGTGGATTACATCACCAGTCACTGCCTCGATACACTCTTAAGTGTGCTTCAGTTGTTTTTGTTGTCATCAGATGATATGACAGGATGTTTTTGACAGAATCATGTCTTCTTTTTTTTCTTGTATATTAATATCTGTGTTCCTGTGAATGAGGGCTGAGAGCGCAGAAAAAATGTGCAGTGCTGTGAAAAAGTATGTGCCCCCTTCCTAATTTCTCAGTGTTTTTGCATATCTGTCACACATACATGTGTCAGATCATCAAACATATTTTAATATTAGACAAAGAAAACCAGAGTAAATACAAAATGCAGTTTTTAAATGATTTCATTTATTAAGGGAAAAACCCGCCTGCCCTGTGAAAAAGTAACTGCCCCTAAATCTAATAACTGGTTGTGCCGCCCTTGGCGGCGAGAACTGCAATCAGGCATTTGTGATTGTGGCAGTGAGTCTTTCTCATGGCTGTGGAGGAACTTTGGCCCACTCTGCTTTGCAGGATTCTTTGAATTCAGCCACATTGGAAGGTTTAACCCTTTAACACCAATCATATCCTAACCAACACAAAACGTTTCAAACGTGTCGACATTCGTGAGCTTTCTCTAACAGTGCTAGTGAAAGTACCAGAATAACCGCATGTTGGTTGTGAATCACAGTTTCTCAGCTTTCAGAAACCAGTTGGGTTTTTCCTGATAGGTCAAACCATCGCATAATTACAGTAATGCAAAGAGCGTTTGCGCAAACATGATATTCTTTGTGTTAAAGGCTGTTAAAGGGCATTTGGGCAACAATAGTTTGGTGTTAAAGGGTTAAGGTCATGCCAAAGCATCTCAATCTGTAGTTTTCTGAGCCACTCAGAGGTGGACCTGCTGCTGTGTGCCTGATCATCGTCCTGCTGCATAACCCAAGTGAGCTTCAGGGCACAGACTGATGGGCGGATGTTCTCCTTCAGGATCTTCTGGTAGAGCAGAATTCATGGTTCCATCAATGACAGCAAAGCAGCCCCAGACCATCACACCACCACCACCATGTCTGACTGTTGGTGTTCTTTTATAAAGCCCTGTGTTAGTTTATGCAGATGTAACGGGACTCAGACCTTCCAGAAAGGTCAGCTTCTCCCGTCAGTCCACAGAATATTTTCCCAGAAGTCTCAGGGATCATCCAGATGTTTGTTGGCAGATGTGAGACGAGCCTTTGTGTTCTTGTAGGTCAGCAGGTCTTCTCTTGGAGCTCTCCCATGGAAGCCATTTTTGCCCAGTCTCTTTCTGATTGTTGAATCATGAACTCTGACCTTAACCGAGCTAACATCATCTACAAAAGCCATTTATAAGCTCCTAATTTAAAGCTGTTCAATTAGAGCCTGGTTCTGCCGGAGGGTTCTTCCTGTTTTCCTTCCCACTTTCCTTGAGGTGACTGTTGTGAAATGGTGTTATATAAATAAAACTGAATTAACGAAATTGTCCCCTTTGTATTTGGCAAAATCAGTAAAGACTGAATGAAATGTAGAGTGAAACAGTTTAGTTGTGATTAATTAATTAAATTAAAATAAATAAAACCATATGGTGCATATTACCGGGACACATGTTTAAAGGCCCCTGCTTCTAAATGTATTGTGCATTGTAGGAAAATAAAATGGAGAACTTAGATTTAGATTCACAGATGCTGAAACCATGCAACTTTTGTGACCAGCAGAACTGAAATCAGGCTTTGAAACTTGATTTATTTAATGTAATGTCCCTCAACAAATCTAACCCTTTATGATATTCAAGCCAATTTTTACACAAAACACCTCATAATAATTACCTCTTGTAGACAGTGGCCTACATGGCAGTGGTTTCTGGCTCAAGATGAAGAAATAGGCAGCATCTGAACAAAAGGCAGAAAGCCTTCCACTGGGACTGGCAGCTTTACAGTAGACTGGCAGCAGGACAGTAATGCAGTAGCACTACTACTACTACTCCAGTGTAGTTATGTCTGACATGGGCTACAGCTTTGATATTAATTGTTAGATTTTACCAATGAGAAATGTCACAGTGAGTTGAGATAATTGTAATCCTTCCTGATAACTTTATTAAGTTGAGGGAGTTGTTTGAGAGGAAGCAGAAGAGGAACAAACATCACCACACAGGTAGTTTTGCGTGTCCCAGTTCTTTCAGCATAAATTGTATGTTGGATTTCATTATCTGTGATTTCCAGTTGTGTCAACATTTTTTTTTAAATCCAACATATTACAAAAACAAAGACATGAAAATGGATTGGTGAAATGCAACGAGGAAAACAATCAAAACTCGCATTTCAGGAGATGATTTAAAAAGTGTTTTTCCCGCTGGCAGGGAGTTACAAGTTAAATACAAAATGACACCATTACATTCATTTTCTTCTATTTTGTGTTTGTATTGGATACAACTTTGTCAAAATGGACCACCCAGGATTTTTTTTTTTTTTTTTGCATCCCTGCAGCTAGATTACTTCATACGGCGAGGCGGATCCTCCAGTGGAGAGGTAGAACTGCTGGAGAAGCAGTAACACTGTTTCTGCCAGACAAATAATGACCTGCTTGGTACAGACGCAGGACTGTAACCGGGCTTTCTGCCACATGTTCATCTGATCTTTTTTTTAAATTTGATGATCAGCTTGGATGACAGAAAGAAAGAAAAAAGCTTGCGAGCTGTCACATCACTGCTTGGAAGATGTTCCAAACCAGGACAAACTTGTAAAGCATGAATAAAAGAGCTGAATGCAGCTCAGAAGGCACACATGAATGTTTCACATGTGTCCTCCTGACCACACTAATTACAAGGCCCTCGGCTCTTAGTATGCCACTCAGTGCATTCAGTCAACCTGCAGCCTCTCCCTCCACAGATCACACAAAAGATAAGAGTATAGTGATGACCAGAGGCCATGGGACGGAAAGGAAAAAAGAACTGAATCATGCTCAGCTGGACTCTGTTGATGGCTCAGACTATACCAACATCAAAGCCACAACATAGCCACGCTTCTTTTGTGTTAACTGACTTGACGAAACCTTTAGTTAGGTTAGTATAGGTGGGTTATGTAGTATAAGTTATATATTTATATAGGTATATATAGGTTACATATAGTATAGGCTAGGATAGTTAGGGATAATCAAAGAAAAGATTTGCATAGGTAAACAGAATATTAGTGTTTGGATTCAAGCTTCACATCTTTGTTCTTAGACTAAAATAACTGCTTCACATGCCTTTTATCTCATGCTGAACCCCCATACTCTCAAACATACCGTTTCACCCTTTAAGCTAACTTTCTTCAAAGCTGTGAGCCTGTAATGACCATATTAGGAACATCACCTTTCTCCGACATTACAGAGAACCAAGGGTAGGAAAAACAGTCTCAACCTGCAACCTGAACTTCTGGTGGAGAGGGATTACCCGATGTCCTCCTTTTTGGGAACCTGGTTACAGTGTAACAGTATTACAGAAAATAAGGAAAAACAGGATCAGTCCACATCACCTGACTTGCTCCTTGTCACTTCACTGTAAACATGAAAGCTAAGGTTTTATAGCTTTCTCTGGAGAAAGCTTTGTTACTTAATTCCAGAATCAGTTGCTTGTTTGTAACATTTTTCTGCTTCAATCCCAAGTTGAACCATAAGTATTTCTTAACTAGAAGTCAGCGACTCAGCAATGTTCAGTAAGCACAACACAAAGAGCACAAAGTAAGCAACACTGTGACGACAAGGAGAAGATAAACTGCCATGACAACTGCCTCATCAGCACATCACCCTCACTGTTAATTAACACCATAATTAACAAAGACAGTGTTCCCTCTGCGGTGCTCACCTGTGGGATGCTACAGTTTCTCTGTCCACCATTATTTCCTCTCTCTTCCTCCACTCGAAACTCTAAAGTTTTTCTTAATTTAGGTTGCTGCTCCTTTGATTATCCTCTTTGAAATCTGTCATCCATATTTCAGCAACTCTCTTCATTTCAGTTATGGCTCCTATACTGTTCTTTATTTCTGTCGTTTCTCTGGTTTTTTTTCACTGCTTCCTGTTTCTGTCTCTTCACCTCTCTTTCTGTCAGTCCTCCCTCTGCTGCCCAGATTTCAGAGGACTCGAGAGCTCACGTTTCCTCTCTTTCCTAAGAATCGTTTTGTTAATTTTTCTTGATGTTCTCCTCATTTATGGTTTTCACTCCTCTGCAGTTTCATAATGGTGCGGCTGGTGTTGCTCTCGATTCTCGTACTTTCTCCTTCTTCATCTCGTTGCTGTGTCGCTGCAGTTTTTGATCTTGCTTGTTCCAACCTTGTTTTCCTGCATATTTCTTTTCTATTCTCAGCTTTTGTGCAACATTTGCATTATTCTCTCTGTTTTTGTCTTATTTTTTATGTCACTGTTTTTTACTTGTCTCTGTAATTCTCCATTTTGTATTCTTTCTCTCTCAATCATTCCCCAGCCTTCCTTCTAATCTCTTCTATATTTCCTCCCCATGTCTTTATCACCATCTTTTCCTCCATCCCTCATCATCTACCTTGCAGTCATCCCTCTCTTTTCTGTGATTTAGACAAGTGTTATTTCCCCTGAGGCGAGCGCTCACCTGAGTCCATGAGCTGCTGCTCTTCTCCTGCCTTCTTGCATTAAATGGTGCAAAGCTGCTAAACCCCTCATTCTTTCTGAGCTCTCCAGAAATGCAACTTACTCCCCCCTTTAGAGAGACAAGCTGCTGCTCCTGCTTTTGTTTTCATGCTTTGGCATCACATGCAGCTGAAAACAAGCTGTTACTGTCGGAATGAAGCGGAGCTCATGGCAACTATCAAAGTACACATTATATTTATATATGTTTAACCTTATTTTTAATATTGGTCTGAAACATTTAGAAACATTTAGAAGAAGGGCAGCACAGTGGCATGGTGGTTAGCACTGCTGCCTCATGGCTAGAAGGTCCTGGTCCTATTCTCTTCTCACTCTCAGCGGGGGTGGACGCCTTTTCTTTTCTCTCCCAACCCTTCCTTATCTACCCTGCTTTGCTGCTTTGCTGTGCTTGAGAGCCTCTCTGTGGATCTGATCAGCTGGTCTCTCAACGCTATTGATCAAGTTTTTTCCACAAGGAGAAATGGGGAAGGAGAACGCTCTTGTCCTAGTGGCACACACCCAACTGGCTATGTTATGGATTTCTGGGGAGAGTGGAAGATCACGTGCCTGGCTGCACTGTTGACTGAGGATGTGGAAGACGTATGCATATTTAGCCTATTAATAACAGGATTTCTTCTGATTGGACTTGGGGGAAACCTGATTTATTGCGAAATTAGGAAAGTCTGTTCGGGCCTTGTTAAGGCTGCCTGCCCAGTGCGAAGTATGTGCAGAGCAGTGCACACTCGGACTCAGATTCAGACTTCAGTATCTGCTGGAGCTGCGCCGCAAATTGGATGCGAGTCTTGAGGCTCGCAGGCCAGTGGCGGCTGCGTCCACAGGTGGAATCGATTAAATCTTGGGGAAGTGTCTGTCTCTGCGCGGCGAGGAAGGAACCAATTCGAATGATTGGATTTTTCGCCATTGAGACTTCCCAGCTAGACTGTAAGGCTGTCGGCAAGTTACTCAGCGACAGCCTGTACCAAAACAATTGGAGAATCTGAAATTTGGCTCCCTGGCCAGCCTTGGATAGCTGGGAATCTGATTTTTCTCCTGGATGTTATGTAAACAGATGCTCTACGCCCCCGCACTATCCCGTCTTCTGACCTGTGTGAACTGGTATCCCTAGACCAAGGCTGCTGATGAACATTCCACCTCTTATCAGGAGCTGTTAGCTGAGGGGGGAGCTGGGTCAGCTCCACAATAACTCAAACCCACTCGCTTCTGCTGGCTCCATTCCACGCCACCCCCCCCACCCCCAACCCTAGCACTTTCCCATGCAGTATATGTGCTCACACTACACTATGCAGAGGTTTTTTTTAACGTCATATTATGCCCTGTTAGGGGGCTACTTTGCCCCCTAACAGGGCATAATATAATAATATGAGATGCTTCTTTTTCTCCTCACTTACCCCATTGTGTTCACTATTGTTTCCATCTTTTGCAAGGCCAGAGACACTTATCTCCCCTGTTTGTTTGATTTGTTTGTCTTTTTTGGATGGGTGTTCTGGAATGTAATTTCATTTTATATTTGACATATAATGACAATAAAATTGTTCTGATGAGCTAGGTGTAGGGGCAGACTATATAACTGGGTGACAGACTTCTTGTTTGTCAGAACAATAGTTCGGGTGCGCAATAGCTTTTCTAAATAATATACAGTGGAAAATGGGGCCCCACAGGGTAGGTGTTGTTTAATATAATGATTAATGACATTTTTGTGAATCTAGAACAAGGAATAGGCAAATCTCTGTATGCAGATGACAGAGCACTCTGGATCAGGGGTCGTAATCTAACCTATATACAACAGAAAATGCAGAGAGCAGTAAGTGCAGTAGAGCAATGGTTAAATGACTGGGGATTCAAACTTTCAGTGGCTAAGACTTAAATAATATGTTTATCTAAGCGGCATAAGCCGCTGTCTTTAAAGCTATATGGCCAGATGCTTGAACAGGTTGATACAGTTAGGTTTCTCTGAGTTCTGTTTGATGAAAAGCTCACTTGGAGACCCTATATAGACAAAGTTAAAGCAAAATGTAAGAAAATTAACAATCTTTTGTGGTGTCTATCAGGTTGAACTTGGAGGGGCAGCTAGGCAGTCACTGCAGAACATTTACTGGGCCTTAATGAGATCAACACGTGACTATGGTTCTGTAGCTTACATGTCAGCAGCAGAGAGCAATTTAAAACTTCTGGATGCAGTACAAGCTCAAGCCCTCAGAATTTGCAGTGGTGCATTTAAAACATCCCCAGTAGCAGCTGTGCAGGTGAAAATAGGAGAAATGCCACTGAGAATTAGAAGAGTTAAACTTATGCTTACGTGTTGGGTCAGTATACAGGGGCATAATGAGACTCACCCTGCCATTTTGAAAGAGTGCTGGGAGCACACCAAATCCAACTTTATGAGCTTTGAGTGGGTCTCAAATGTAAAGGCTGAACAGCTGGGTTTCCATAATATAAAGTATTGTCCAACAGTCCCATATCCTTCTCTTCCTCCCTGAGAATTTGTCACGCCATCTGTGGACTTTTACAGGAAAGTCAAGTCACACACTTGTATGTAGCGCAGAGTTACTTGTAGAAGTGGTGTAGAAATAAGGTCATAACATTTACAGATGGGTCAAAAGATCTAGAGTCTGGGCACACCGGTGTGGGAGCCTTCATCCCACGACTTGGAGTTTCTATTAAGAAAAGAGCAACAGATTATCTGTTAGTATATACTGTAGAACTGGTGGCCATAATGCTGGGTTTACAGTGGGTAGAAGGAAACAATCAGGAAGATGTACTTATTGTATCAGATAGCTTGAGTATTAGATCCGGGAATTCGTGGAGATTAGATGTTGTTTATGAAATATATTATAATCTGCAAAGCTTGTGTAATAGGGGTGTAAATGTGGGTTTTCTTTGGGTTCCAGAACATGTAGGTATGGAAGGGAATGAGGATGTGGATATACTGGCAAAGCAGTCATTGAAAGCGCAATCAGTTGAGTTACAGATACCATTGAACAAAGTTGAAGTCAAGACCATTATTAATAGTCAGATATGGCAAATATGGCAGGAGCACTGGGACATCTGTGACACAGGAAGGCATCTTCATAATATTCAAAGGCATGTTTGTCATGGGAAGAGAGTGGGTAGGACCCAGAAAGAGGAGATAGTACTCATCGTCTTAAACTAGGACACTCAGGTCTTAATAAAACTCTCCAGTTGATAGGAAAGCCCCCAAATGGACAGTGTGTGCACTGCACTGAACCCGAATCAGTTCAGCATGTGTTTTTAGCGTGTTGGGCATATGACCGGGAGAGAAAGGAATTGATGGAAACTTGTAAACAGATGAAGATTGAGTTTACATTAGAGAACCTTCATGAAAAAAAAGTCTGTCTCATTATCTATGGCGTTTGATTCTTTTTAAATGGAACCATGTCGTTGTGGGGCATTTTTAAAGGGGGAGACTGCCCGTTTAAGAAAAACTATAAACTATAAACCAGACAGCAGCAAGTCAGTGCAAGCACTTCTGTTTATTTGTAATTTGTCATGTCACAGGACCTCTGAACGCTGCCCGTGCTTCATGTCTGCAGCCTAAAATCTGTGCTTCAAATCCTCTTATTCAAAGGTCGGATTGACACAGAAAATTTGGACTGAGTTTTACTTTAAGAAAAAAATAAATCAAAAGAAATATTTCACGTGCATCTTCCGCTGATTCCGTGGAGATTTGTTACCTGTTAGCTGCAGTCTGATGTTTGGGTGGGTTCTGCTTGGTGAAGTTCATTTTAATCCCACAATTACATTACTATTCATTGGGATGCCTTGAGCCTACTATTATCCCCATCATCCTTTTAGTGAGCATGGTGCTTTGAATTGCAATCTCATCTCAACTTTCATTTAAAACTGAGCAGAATGAGTAACACTTATCTAATCTAATCAGGATCTCATCCTGTTTGGGAATAACTGGAGGGGTTTTAAGGGTTTAAATTAAGGATGGAGGTCTGGGCTACAAGTAATGTTCAAGAAAGAAACTATTTGGCCACACTGTCTTCCAGTGACTGCAAATAAGCAACATCATTTCGCAAAATTAATACAGCACAACAAACATCAGCTACTGCCACCAGTGAAGGTGACCTTATTTATTAACAGGCCGATGACACCCACACAAGGCCACTGTCAGCTAGTTTGAGGATGTACCCACACTTTGTAAGTACAGTAGTTGCATTCCTGAGCTTTTAGAGCCCAAAGTCCAGTTCATCTGACTAGAGTTATCTCTGCTTATTGTGCCCTGACCTGCTCACAGAGATAACAGTTTCCTAATTGCTGCCAGCAGGAAAGTCACTGTGCTGAGTGGCACATTTATAAGGTATGTGGAAGAAAAGTTTGTCCAAAAATATCCACGTTTAAGCCACAAACTGTATCATGAACCTCACTGTGCTCCACACCTGAAAAAGCCCCGCCCACATAAAGCAATGCACATCCCTTTGTAGCTTTTGGATTTGTCACAACGTTCTGCTTGCAACAGTATCTGTATTACTCACCTTGTCATATCAGAATCAGAAAGCTTTTATTGTCATTAAACAGGTGTTTGACGAAAGTGTGACAGCTGCTGCTGGTCAGTGCATTACAAGCATATAGAAAAATAAATACAAGAAGAAAATATTTACATCTATTAAATAAAGATAAATAAATACAAGTATATATAATACAAGCATTCACACAGCAAAGCTATATTTACATTTTTACATTTACACAGGGAGGGTTACCTGTTAATATTCAAAAAAAAATACAAATTGTATTGCACATGGGTTTGTCAGTCAGTGGAATCCTTTGTCTCAGATTTAAGATGAATTTAACTCTGAGGACCCACCCAGTTCATTTTCACCAGTCATCACTTTATTGCTAGACTCTTCCTGCGTGGACACCCCTATGTGCACATAAAAGAGAGAGTAGGCAAATGGGCTGGTTCTTACGTAGCACTTTTCTATTCTAGCTGAGCACTCAAAGCACTTTATACAACACGTTTGCATTTACACACACATTCATACAAGCACTATTTTCTATTTCAAAGTGCTTTCTATCTAACATTCACACTCTGACAGTTGCATCAGAGAGCAACTTGGGGTTCAGTATCTTGCCCAAGGACACTTTGGCATGCAGACTGGAGCCGCCAGGAAGCAAACCGCCAACCTTCCAATTAGTAGACCTGCTCCACCTCCTGAGCCACAGCCACCCCGAGGGCCTGCGGAGGAGTTGTGCGCAGTAGTATCAGCCACCAAGAATCTACGAAGTAAAGGTCATTTCACCTTTTGGAGAGACCGTTTGTCCTTAGAGCATCAGTGAAATCCAGTTAATCAAGACTCATGAGACAGTTCTCATTCCTAAAGTTTTAAACTCTACCGTTTTCCTAATCTGCAGAAATCAATGTGTCCTTTGCATCTGTGCTCTAAAACAACAGATTATGGCAGTAGTCAGAAGGGTCTCGGTCACATATGGATGTCTATAAAGAACTTCTTGGCATAACATAAACAAACTGGGTAGGTGTCATTTTTTTCAGTGGGCGGGGCTATTGAAATGTAAATCAGTATATCTGAACCAAAACTGGATGACTACAGCTTGATAAATGTCAGCATTTATTGGGTAAGTTGCCACAAAACTGTTGAGTGCAGTTAAGAATTTGGATCCAAATGCAGAAAACAGAGGACTGGCAGGTTGAATAAACAAAAACTAATTAAAAAAATGTCAGGGAAACATACGCTGCACAAGACTGTCCAGCAAAAGATAAGCTGACAGAAAACGAGCACGAGTTCAAAAACTAACACACAAGGCTGAACAGCAAGTGAAAACAAGCCAGAGCGGATAAGACCAAGGCAGGAAACAAAGCTGAAACAGGAAGCAGCAATACTGTAGACACACAAGAAACACTTTCAAAATAAAATGAGAAACAGGGAACAGCTCAGATGTAACAAAATCAGAAAATGTATGTGTCACAGTCAGCAGGAGTGACAGTCCATCTGATACTAAAGCCCCGAGGCCTATGTTGAGCAAATGGAGCCTTTCAAAATGAAGCCTGTGTCGAGGCCTGCGTGATAAAAGCCAAATAAGGCTTCGTTTTCATTACCTGTACAAATCAGCACTTCAGTTTCTGTGCACCCTGCTGCTTCAGTCCTCTGTGAGAGAGCGTCTTCTAAGGCTGGGGAAGTTATACCAAAAAGGAGGAATTGCCTGAACGCCAACACATTTTTATACACTCCTGAATAGAAATCAATTCCAATCATTCCATTAATAAACCACAACTGATCTATTGATACTTGATATTTATATAATTTTGTTCAAAGATCCAGCAGCCTACACGTAACATAACATCAAATGTCCAGCAGGTGTCAGAAGTCCTAACTGAGCTAAATGGGCTTTGTGTGATCAGGCTTTTGGTGAAGCAGTTTTCTGGAAAGATTCGACACATTCACGGGGCCTCATCACACCATTACTAGTCTGCAGATCATGCACACTGTGTGAAGTCTGAAGTTGATGACCCAAAACACAGAATGCAGACTGTGGAGCCTAATAAAACGGCCCATTTTTAGTTGAAACCAAGGGCCAAAAGAAGTACTGAAAACATGATCTACAGGAATATGATAGCAAAGACCAGGGGGAAGACAGGACTGTACACACACACACACACACACACACACACAGAGGAGCAAGCAGGGAGTAGAGACAGCTGGGGAAAATGAGACGCAGCTGAACTAAATCAGATGAAAGGGAAGTAAAGCTAAAAGCAAGGCACAAGAGACAAAAAAACTATCAAAATAAAGCAGGAAGTGAGATATGATAACTAACTGGGGAGGCTGAAAATGAACTGAACAGCTGACACAAGAGGACGGAACAAGAAACACAGAGGGAAGAATTAAATTCGAATACAGCCAGGAAATAAGAACCTGAGACTAATTACACAAAGGAAATACGTAAAGAAGCAAATATAAACAATAAGCAAACAAATATTTAAATACTTGAAACTCAAAAAGTCTTCAGTTTCTGTTCATCATTACAAAGATGTACAGACAAAAATGTGGAAACCTGCACGATGAAAAGAAAATATTTGTAAACTATTTTAAAAAAAACCACTCCATTCATACTAAAGGTCCATAACTGATTAAATTCTTTAAAATATTTTCAATACATTTGTTTTAAGAAAATAGGCTATACATAGCTACATAATTAAATACTTTTAATGATATAATTAGCTTTATATTAACCCTTGCAATGGAATGAATACAAACCCTCTGCCATGTTTAACAGAGACTGAAAAGAGAAAGATTAAGAGAAAGAAAAATAAAGAATATATAAAAGGGAAAAGTGGGTGAAGAAGAAAATGAAGGAAGGGACCAGAGGATCACTGAAAGTGTGTGATGAACAACTGTAGCAGTATTTTCAGCTTGAAACCCGTCACAGCTCATAAACTCACAGGAAGAAGCAGAAACATGTTTCTCTCACTCAGTCCATCAGATATGCCAACCGGGTTTTTTTAACTTTTATTTTTTTGGGATGAAAAAATAAGACAGTGAAACTGCCTTCATTTCATTCTTTTATTTTATTACTTTCATTTTCTTGTTTTTATACGTTCATTTCTCGGAGGAGGACGATTCATCACGGTGGAGGAGAGCAACAACAAAACCCAGACTCAGATCGTGGAGGATGATTTATCACCCCCTTACTCCACTTTCTTCCCTCCTTTTCTCTCTTCTACCATTGCCCCCCACCCCCCACCCCATTACCACCACCACCACTACTTACTCTTCTTTATTCTTCCAGCAAAAAGAAGAAGGAAAGCAGGGGAGAAAAACAAAATAGCATGGTCATCAGGAAGTGTGCCGTATGAGCTCAGTGCAGTAAATGTAGAAAATAAAGGAATAGAGATACTTCACATTTTCCGGTCAGTAGGAGTGGCTGCAAAGTTTAGATTTACACCTACATTTATCATGTGGATTATGAGGTGAAACGACAAAAGAGGGAGAACACTTTTAAGACAGCACATCTAGTCTAATGCTCTAATCCAGATAAACATAATAATCAGAATAACTTTGTTTGTATGGCACAAAGTGAGCTACAAAGTGCTTCACAGTTTAAATAAAAGCCACACAAATGTACATGTTTGAACATACACACTTCCACAGACACAAATTAACTATGGCCCAAATTTAAGAGGAAAAAATTAAGGGAAAGCTGACTTATAAAAATGATTTTTCAGCAGTTGTTTAAAACACATCCGAGACTCAGTTTTGAGGAGCGCTGTTCCAACGCTTCAGCTCCAAAACCTCTAAATTTTGGTTTTAAAATCAGAACATGGCACAGTTAAAGGATCAGAGAGGCTGGCTGCAACGATAGGGTCTTAGAATATCAGCTCTATAAGCAGGGCCTGCCCATGTCGAGCTTTATATGTTAATAATAGGATTTGAAGTGGATTCTGAAGCCAGTGAAGGGATGCAAGAATAGGTGTGATATGTGAGTGTCGGCTAGTTTTTGTGAGCAGCCTAGCTGCTGCGTTCTGAACCGACTGGAGATGGCTCTGGAGGACTGAGAGAGCCACATGAAAAGTGAGTTACAACGATCAAGACGAGAAAAATTTAAACTGGGCACCAAAAGTTCCAAATGATTGAATGACATGTTTGATTTTTGCCATATTTCTGAGGTGAAGGAAACACGACTGGATGATATACTGTTCTCTGGATGTCATTCTGCCCTCCAAAACCTTCTCCTTTAACATTTTGACTGTGTTGGCACACCGTTTGTTACAAGGTCAGGGAAGCTTGGTTAATGTAGTACCGATGGTGTTACATATGAGAGAGCAGGTATGACGCCAAAATGTTGATCACACTTGCAGAGATGGTGAAAAACATTTACCACGTGGATTCAATCACTGCACTGTATTGTTGGTACATTTCACTCATCAAAACTGAAGCAAAAAGCTGCTGAATGGTTCATACAAACAGTAAGCTATAATGTTTGTTAGGTCATTCCATTAAAAATGGTGCTACAGAGGGAGAGGCCGCTCAGTTAGGCCCCACAGAAACAGATGGGCTCGAACTCTCTTTGTTGTAACATCTGTTAATTAAAGCAGTCACTCACTTAATTCCATCCATCCATTTTCTGACATGTATCTGGATCCAGGTTGTGGAGGCAGCTGCCTCACCAGAGAAGCTTGGTCCCCTCGCGCCCTGGCCACCTCCCCCGGCTCTTCCAGGGGGACACCAAGCCACAAAATCTCTCCAGCACATTCTGGATCTGCCGCAGGGCTCGATCCCAGTAGGACATGCCCGAACCACCTTGCCTTGGAGGCATCCTAGTCAGATGCCTGAACTACCTTGGAACCTATCCATACTCACACACACACACACACACACACACACACACACACACACACACACACACACACACACACACACACTATTTTGTGCACCGTGCTGTACACATGCTTTTAAGTGTTGTGAAGTTGTGCGTTTTAACCCACAAGTCTATGCAGACTGACTTATGGAGCCTTCTGGAGGTATATTAGCTATAGTTCATCACTGGGTTCTTCCTCAAAGCAAAGCGAGCTAGCTGCAAACATCAGAGGGCCTAAAGGTTCAAAGCCCCAAACTTTAATCCAAGACACCAGCGCCATAGCAGGGGAAGTTAAAGCCTTTGAGTTAAGCCCAAAGAAACTGATTAAGTTATTTAGTAAAACAGGTCTCTGACTCCTTTTCATTCATTTTGGTTTCAGTTTTTCTGATTTACTTTGAGTCAAAGCAAACAAGAATTTCATGTACGACCTCAAATCCTACAGAGTTGGGGTGCTGTGTAAAAATACGGTATGCAAATCTCATAAACTCATATTGTATCCACAGCATTACATAGAAAATATCTATATTTAAACTGAGATGGACCATTTTAAGAATGATCTGAGCTTATTTTAAATTTGATGGCAGTAACGTGTCAAAAAGTTGTTAGAGGTTTTATTTTATTTAACCTTTATTTTTCCAGGTAAAATGCTTGAGAACCAGTTCTGATTTACAAACATGACCTCGTCTGTGTTTCCTGCTGTGCAGCATCCCCTCTTCTTTCAGCATTAGTCTGTAAATGTCCTGGAACTGAGGAGCAGCTGCTGGACTTTGGGAGAGGATTGCTCTCCCGTTCTGCCTCCTTTGTCCTGGTTTTGGTTTCCTGATGTCCTCAGCTGGTCAAAGGTCTGGACTGCAGGCTGGTTCAGCACCCGGGCTCTTCTGCTATGAGGTCATGCTGCTGGAGTAGCTGCAGGATGCGATTTAGCATTGTCCTGCTGAAATATGAATGCCTTCCCAGAAGAAGACGTCTCTGGATGGGAGCACGTGCTGCTCTGAAACCTGGATCTACCTTTCAGTTTAGATGGTGAAGCTAGTAAATAAAAACAAATAACTGGTTGTGATACTACAGACTTATGCAGGTTTCATCACGTTCAACAATAGCTTTCTCAGATGATCTACGAGGTGGAAAATGTAGGATAAACTCTCCCTCAGTGCTGAAAATGAACAGCAGGCTTTCTCCAAGAACTGTTCCATACCCGCCACCTTTCAAAATAATGAGAATGATTTGTTCTCCCTTGTTTTTAATTTAACAGACATTCTGTGAACTTTCAAGGAGATTTTTGCCTGGAGACCCTGTTAATGTCTGTCCCTGATTCAGTACATGCTTCAGTACAAAGTACAGTGTGAGATATCAGTGGCCATCTCTGGAGGGCCATTGTCCTTAATTAGAAGTGTGGTTATCTCCTTCGTTCTGCCCTTCATCATTAGCAGCTCCTCTGCTTCACACAGAGGCTACGGTTCAGTTTCAGTTCACGCTATTCATCTGAAGAGGAAAAAGAAAATCTCCTTTAGTTCGGCTGCAGATTTGTTGGTGGTATGAAAACCCCAGGTAGCTCATAAGATGTGTTAGCAAACTGCTGTGTACCTGCAGTGTTTTGTAAAGGAAAAACAGCATGAGGTGTACTCGCTGTCAAATAAATAATCATAAACACAGAGACGTGCATTAGAAAGTTCTTAGACTATACTGTACCATTCAAAAAGGATTAGGACACAGCATTTATTCTCATTATTAGACACGACACAATGACTTTATGTGCTGAGTGAGATACCAAGTGTTTGTAGATGTCTCTCAGGGGCTACCCCCATCAGCTGCACAGCCAGTGTCCAAACGCTACACTGCACTTGACCTTCAACATCGCTGCACAGCCTCACAGGTGTTTTCACTTATCCTGGCTAATTAAACCCCTGCTGAGGTTGACATTGACTGGAGCTGTGATGGGAACTGGATGAGCAAATGTTTTCCTATCAGAAGACACTGTGTGGAAAGCACCACACTGTCACTGTGGCGGGCGATCTGACCTCAAGTTCAGGTTTGAATTTGCTGAACCAAAACACATCAATTTGTGCTGCTGTCACTTCACAAATATCTTGACAGTGTAGAAAAATGCAAGCACACTTTCCCCTCTTTCCATCTGTTTTACTTAAAATTTACCACCAACATTAGTGCCTGCTGTACAGCCTGCTCGGTAGTGTGTAGTACAGTCTGTGGGACAGTTGGTTCACACATCACAATACTGGCATGGAGCTATCCTGACTTGTTAAACACTGGGCACTGCAGACTGTAATTGGTAGCTGCCACCTACTTCCCATTGACATCATACAGACTGTCACTGGTTGGAGACCCGTGATTAGTGTGTCATTTAAGGTCCCGTCCTTGGGCTCTGCTGCTTCATGTGCAACAATGTAGACAAGAAATCATATTTTGGCTTCATCGATCCTACTTTATCCTGTACATTTACAGTGGTGTGAAAAAGTGTTTGCCCCCTTCCTTATTTCCTGTTTTTTTGCATGTTTGTCACACTTAAGTGTTTCGGAACATCAAACCAATTTAAACAATAGTCAAGGACAACACAAGTAAACACAAAATGCAATTTGTAAATGAAGGTGTTTATTATTAAAGGTGAAAAAAAAATCCAAACCATCATGGCCCTGTGTGAAAAAGTGATTGCCCCCTAAACCTAATAACTGGTTGGGCCACCCTTAGCAGCAACAACTGCAACCAAGCGTTTGCGATAACTTGCAATGAGGCTTTTACAGCGTTCTGGAGGAATTTTGGCCCACTCATCTTTGCAGAATTGTCCTAATTCAGTTACATTAGAGGGTTTTCGAGCATGAACGGCCTCTTTAAGGTCATACCACAACATCTCAATAGGATTCAGGTCAGGGCTTTGGCTAGGCCACTCCAAAGTCTTCATTTTGTTTTTCTTCAGCCATTCAGTGGTGGACTTGCTGGTGTGTTTAGGATCATTGTCCTGCTGCAGAACCCAAGTTCGTTTCAGCTCGAGTACACGAACAGATGGTCGGACATTCTCCTTCAGGATCTCTTGGTAGACAGCAGAATTCATAGTTCCATTTATCACAGCAAGTCTTCCAGGTCCTGACGCAGCAAAACAGCCCCAGACCATCACACTACCACCACCATATTTTACTGTTGGTATAATGTTCTTTTTCTGAAATGCAGTGTTCCTTTTACGCCAGATGTAATGGGACACACACCTTCCAAAGAGTTCCACTTTTGTCTCATCGGTCCACAGAATGTTTTCCCAAAAGTCTTGGGGATCATCAAGATGTGTTTTGGAAAAATTGAGACGAGCTTTAATGTTCTTTTTGCTCAGCAGTGGTTTTCTCCTTGGAACTCTGCCATGCAGGCCATTTTTGCCCAGTCTTTTTCTGATGGTGGAGGCATGAACGCTGACCTTAACTGAGGCAAGTGAGGCCTGCAGTTCTTTGGACGTTGTTGTGGGGTCTTTTGTGACCTCTTGGATGAGTCGTCGCTGCGCTCTTGGGGTAATTTTGGGCGGCCGGCCACTCCTGGGAAGGTTCACCACTGTTCCGTGTCTTCGCCATTTGTGGATAATGGCTCTCACTGTGGTTCGCTGGATTCCCAAAGCTTTGGAAATGGCTTTATAACCCTTTCCAGACTGATATATCTCAATTACTTTCTTTCTCAATTGTTCCTGAATTTCTTTGGATCTCGGCATGATGTGTAGCTTTTAAGGATCTTCTGGTGGACCTTACTGTGTCAGGCAGCTCCTATTTAAGTGATGTCTTGATTGAGAACAGGTGTGGCAATAATCAGGCCTGGGTGTGGCTAGAGAAATTGAACTCAGGTGTGAAAAACCACAGTTATAGTATGTTTTAACAAGGGGGGCAATCACTTTTTCACACAGGGCCATGATGGTTTGGATTTTTTTTCACCTTTAATAATAAACACCTTCATTTACAAATTGCATTTTGTGTTTACTTGTGTTGTCCTTGACTATTATTTAAATTGGTTTGATGTTCCGAAACACTTAAGTGTGACAAACATGCAAAAAAACAGGAAATGAGGAAGGGGGCAAACACTTTTTCACACCACTGTATGTAAATGACACCATATACATTTAATGCCAAATGTAGTCCTTCCGTATCAAATTTCATGGCCTTCAAATCAAATCAAATTTGACTCCACTAACCCTGGAAACAGCACCTGGAGGCTGTTTTTAGCTGTTTAACAAAGTGGATGGACATCAGCTGAGAGAGAGTGTTATACTCATATTTGGCTGAGATGAATGACTTAGCTGTATGGTTATACAGTAGACAGCATTACTCAGTTTAGGGCCACCCCAGCATTGTGGTTATACTATAGGAGGGGCCCAGCCTAGTTAACCAATCACTGCTCTTGGTTTAGCAGCATCCCATATTCTGTGATGAAGCCATTAAAATGCCTGACTGAGGCCAGATGGTCGAAAAAGAGAGAGAAGGATGGAAGGAAGAAATCTCAGCTGGGGGAAATAGAAGAAGGAGGGAGAGCCAAGATGAATAGAAAGTGAGAATAAAAAGAGAGGGAATAAAGGAGAAACAAATGAGGTCGTGTTTCAGGAGAGACCAGAAAAAAATGCCAACAATGGAAAAAAAGAAACTGATGACACGTAATGTGGAGGGAAGTAAAAACAAGAAGGAAGAAATCAGAGAGCATGAGATAAAAAAAAAATAAAAGAGGGAAATTGGAAAAATGAAGAGTCAAACAGCTGGAGAGGGAAGTGGAGCAAAGGCAACAGGGAAAACAGTGTGTATGTATGTGTGTGTGTGGGGGGGGGGGGGCAGAGTCAGAAATTAGAAAAGGAAGAGAAATTGGGATGGAGAGCAGGGGAAGGAGAATAAAAGAGAAGGATCAAAATATGTAGTTTTTCTTTTTTGCTTGTTTTGTTTTTTTTGCTGTGTGCAGGTGACTAAATAGGAAAATGCTCCAGCTGCATTTGTTTGTAAAGGGCTTTAAAGTTCATCGATATAATACTTATATCCAAGGATGAAAAATGTAATCACAATCAAATGTAACAGCAAGCATGACGAGCTGTTTGGCAAATCATCATGTTTGTGCGTGTGTGTGTGTGTTTTCAGGTTTGCCATGTTCCACTGTTTTCTGAACAAAGTCAAGACTGTGAAATCTGCTCGACAACAAGTCATCAAATGTATGCGTGGCATTGGGTGCGGTTTCTGCCTCAGCTGCAGGAGGAGAGGTGGGGCGGAGTGATTCGGGGAGCAGTGCCAGGTGAGATGAGCGGCACACCTGGTGTACATGTGCCTATCACCAGCGCGGGACCAGAGAGGGACTCACACACACTGACCTGAGGGGACAGCCAACAGGATGTGCTCTGCTTAATGTTTAAGTTACTGTGGACAGTTTGTGTGAGCTTTGCCTGCTGGGCAAAGGCTGCGAAACACATGGTGTTCGGTGTATACAGTATGTGTGTTTAAAAGTGCAAATAAAGACTAGGGTGTGGAATTGCTGAGTGTCTGCTGTACTGAGGAGAACTCACGGGTAGCATGGACAACTGCTACAACACAGTCTCCAAATGATATTCTTTATGTAGCACTACATGAGCCTTTGGTCCCCACTTTTTGCATGTCCTCTTGCCTTCCTGCCATCTGAAACTGGCATAATAAAGGCAAAAAATAAATAAATCTTAGAGACGGTATGAAGAGCATTTTTTGGCCCAATGAACTCTTTAGAAGGTGGATTCGATTTGTTAGTCTTTCAGAAGACCATCTTGGTTTCCTCCGTTTTCGTTATTAGTTCATTGTGAACAAAAGAAGAAGATAGCTGTTTTCATACACTGCTCACTCAGTGGCTAACCACAAGTGCACACACACACACACACACACACACAGTTTATTTAGCACGCATGGATACATGGTAACTGACGGGGCTTTGCACTGCCGTCTGTTTAGCTGTCTGAGTGTGTAAACAGCAGAAAATATCACCCTACATCACAGATATGACAGCAGTTTCATATTGTGAGCATGAAAGGATTAACAAGAGATAGTGTGAGTAAATAAAATTACATTTATGATTTAGAATAAATAGCTTAGTAGCAGAAGATGACAGACAACATATAACTGAAGGAACTGAGGTATGATTGAAGGATTGGAGGTGTGTGTCAGTCATGAGCTCTCTGTCTGTGCTTAAGCAAAGAGGTAAATTTGTGTGTTAGTGAACAGATGAATGAAGTGAGGTATGAAGTGAAAGAATGGGGATGCAAATGATAAACTGTTTCAACAGGTAGGCTGTTTAAAACAACAACTCAGTGATTTATGAATGTATAAGTGGTTACAACAATGAATTAATACAACAAAAAACTGAATGATTGGGGAACTTATGATTGACTGATGCTGGAGCTGCATCACTAAGCCTTTTATATCAGTTTCCATGAGGTGGAAACTGAGTTCAGCTGGAGGTTTATGAAACTGGAAGTGGAGCAGAGGTCTGTGTGCTCACTGTCAGTGAGGCCAGACGATGCTTTGCTGCATCAGGCAGGTCTGCAGGGAAGGTGGTTGAAAAATTGTTCTTTTAACCTCCTGTTAACTTTTCTCCACCTATGCAGGCACTAAGGTCTCATCTGTAGCCAACCTGGGGCTTCTGCTATCTCTCCCCAACATGTATATATGTCAGCACTCTGAGTGTACCCTCATGGATGTGACCTGGATACACCCTTAATCTGTCACGGACCCACGAGGTTGGATCATGCAAATGTGGAAAGAATGTTTGTGGTTATAAGTAAAAATCGTGGTGTAATATTCCAGGGTAGGTGTGAACTAAGCTGCCATGTTTAGCATAAAAATAAATTCAAAATTTCTCTTTTGAAGGAAAATAGTAAATTTAGGAATATAAATGTCCTACTAACCTCCTGTGCTCAGTCTTCAAACACGGTTTTCTCATATTTGTAGACATGTTATGAAAGCTGTAAGATTAAAGTACCGGCTTCAAAGCTAGAGGGTAAACTGGAATAAAGGAATGTGATTGGTTTGTTCACTTGTTTTACTGCTGACCATGTGTGAAACTTCCTGAAATATGGAGGATTGGCCATCGGATGACTAAACTATCAGTGATATGTTTGTCATTTTATTTTGATGAATAAGTGTTCTGCCTGTTAGCATTATTGTTTAGAAACTGCAGTAACATTTGATATAAGAAAATGTTTTAGCCACAAAAACTAAAAAAAGTATCATGAAAACCCTGGTTTGGCTCCTTTTATCAGAAAACTTGGTGAGATGCTTGACACAGCTGTTTTGAACTCTACACTACTGTGCAAAAGTCTTCAGCCAATTCCTTCAGCTGAGGTATGTCTTCATGAGCCATCAGTGTAGCCAAATGGTTGCAAAGGCAGGGAAGATAATCCACATTGAAGGGGTGGGATTGCCAGAAGGCAGAATAATTCATTTCATTTCATTTCAATTCATTTCAATTCAATTCAATTCAATTCAATTCAATTCAATTCAATTCAATTCAATGTATAAGAAATTGATGACGATATCTGAGTCAGACTGGCTGATTTTTAGACAACTCAAAAATCATTCAACCTTAATTAAAATGGCCAAATCACAGATTTACATCTAAAAAGACATTAACTACATAAATGATGCCATTAAATTCTGGAAAACAATAAAATCTTCTTATTAGGCTATAAACACAACGAGATGTCAGCTTTTGTAGTAAAAGAAATGTATTTTTTAACTGAAAAATGTGACATTCTTAACTGTTTTAATGAACATTTTGTTTCTTTAGGATCTTTATTTGAATCTTTAAATCCAGATTCCGACACCCCAGTTTCCTTTCCACACCTTGGTTTCCTGCACCCTGCCTGGGGTGGGGGCTGGCTAGTGGTTCGGGACTGGGTCGGCTGCTTCCCCGGGTTCCAGGTCCATGCAAGGTCTGTGTGTGTGTGTGTGTGTGTGTGCATGAGCGTGCGACTAGTAAATATGTGTGTGAGCACATGTACACTTGGGCCTGGGCCTGTGGCCTACTGAGCCTTGGCCCCTGTGGGACGTGTCACCCAGGAGTTACCCCTCCCTACCACTCCCCACTGATCGTGGCTATCTCCCCTGGGATGTGGGTGCCTGTGGATCCCGGGGTGCGTCCGGATGTCTTGGTGTGGCTGTTGGCCCGCTCCCTTTGGGGCTGTGGCCTGGGGGTGGTGTGGGCCTCTCTGGCATGGGGGGGGGGCTCTGTTCTTAGGTGCCTGAGGCCTCAGGGCTGCTCATTGCCTCTGGCTCTCTGGGGCTCTTGCCTTTTGGCTGTGGGAGCTTCGTCTAGGGTCTCCCTCCTTCCTCCTCTGGGGTGTGCTTGGGGATATCATCGAGATGTGTGGTCGCAAGTCCCCTGACCTCCTGGTGGGCTGTGGATGGCCCCGGTCCCCTGAGTTTTTCCCTGTTTACCTCTCATCCTCTTTATTTAGTATGTTTCATGACAGAGACATACACATACATTTAAAAATAACATAGCAAGATTGTGTGTGTGTGTGTGTGTGTGTGTGTGTGTGTGTGTGTGCTTGTATATATCTGTGTATGTATATATATATATGTATACCAAGGTCTGTTCCCTTATTTGTTCTGTTTTCTTCCCTCCTTTCTCTCTCTCTCTCTCTCTTCTCCTTCTCAATCTTTCCTTCCTGTCTATCAGACCTGGCAGTCATATTTTGTGGACAATAAAAATCCATTTGCAAAACTGCCAGACATGATAAGCCTTAAAAAACTCAAACTGAATTTGCAGGTCAGCCTTTCAACCTTTCTCCTCTGCAGGTTCAGAAGGCCTTAAAGCAGTAAGAAATAAATCTGCAGGACCAGATCAACTGGATCCTTGTTTTATTAAGCTGGCTGAAGATTTTATAGCAGAACCACTAACTTATGTTTTTAATCTTACTCTCTTGAACAACAAGATTCCTGTAATGAGGAAATGAGAGGTGAGCTCATCCTTTTCATGTTCATACTTTTCAGTTGGCCACCATATCTGAAAATCCCGTTTTTGTCTTGGGCTTAAGTAATAAACTGAATTAAACTGAATTTGAAACAAAGTGAATTTGGGGTTTTCATTAGTTGTCAGTTAAAATAATCAAAATTTAAAAAAAATAAACATTTGACATATATCAGTCTGTGAGTAATGAATGAATATAATATACAAGTGTCACTTTTTGAATGGAATTTCTGATATAAATCAACTTTTTCATGACATTCTAACTTTATGACCACTACCTGTATATATACACTGCTCAAAAAATAAAGGGAACACTTAAACAACACTATATAACTCCAAGTAAATCAAACTTCTGTGAAATCAAACTGTCCACTTCAGCTGATCCAAAATGCTGCAGCTAGAGTACTGACAGGGACTAGAAAGAGAGAGCAGATTTCTCCCATATTGGCTTCTCTTCATTGGCTCCCTGTTAAATCTAGAATAGAATTTAAAATCCTTCTCCTAACATACAAGGTCTTGAATAATCAGGCCCCATCTTATCTCAAAGACCTCATAGTACCGTATCACCCCAATAGAGCACTTCGTTCTCAGACTGCTGGCTTACTTGTGGTTCCTAGGATACTTAAGAGTAGAATGGGAGGCAGAGCCTTCAGCTTTCAGGCCCCTCTTCTGTGGAACCAGCTCCCAGCTTGGATTTGAGAGACAGACACCCTCTCTATTTTTAAGATTAGGCTTAAAACTTTCCTTTATGATCAAGCTTATAGTTAGGGCTGGATCAGACGACCCTGAACCCTCCCTTAGTTATGCTGCTATAGGCCTAGGAGCTGGGGGGGGGGGGGTCCCATAATGCACTGTTTCTTCTCATTCACCTTTATTTACTTGTTTATACTTCACTCTGTATTTAATCATTATTATTAATCTCTGTCTCTCTTCCACAGCATGTCTTTTGTCCCGTCTCTCTCCCCTCAGCCCCAACCGGTCGCAGCAGATGACTGCCCCTCCCTGAGCCTGGTTCTGCTGGAGGTTTCTTCCTGTTAAAAGGGAGTTTTTCCTTCCCACCGTCGCCAAGTGCTTGCTCATAGGGGTTGTTTTGACTGTTGAGTTTTCTCTGTGTTATTGTAGGGTCTTTACCCACAGTACACAGCACCTTGAGGCAATTGTTTGTTGTGATTTGGTGCTATATAAATAAAATTGAATTGATTTGAACTGAATTGAATTGAATTGAATTGAACTTAGGAAGCAACACTGATTGACAATCAATTTCACATGCTGTTGTGCAAATGGAATAGACAACAGGTGGAAATTATTGGCAATTAGCAAGACACACTCAATAAAGGAGTGGTTCTGCAGGTGGGGGCCACAGACCACTTCTCAGTACCTATGCTTTCTGGCTGATGTTTTGGTCACTTTTGAATTTTGGTGGTGCTTTCACACTCGTGGTAGCATGAGACGGACTCTACAACCCACACAAGTGGCTCAGGTAGTGCAGCTCATCCAGGATGGACATCAATGCGAGCTGTGGCAAGAAGGTTTGCTGTGTCTGTCAGCGTAGTGTCCAGAGGCTGGAGGCGCTACCAGGAGACAGGCCAGTACACCAGGAGATGTGGAGGAGGCCGTAGGAGGGCAACAACCCAGCAGCAGGACCGCTACCTCCGCCTTATAATAGACAAAATGCTTGTTCCCACGGTATGAAAGACATTTTTCAGTAGTTGAGATGGAATAATATCCAGGGGACATCTTGTGGGTTTCAAGTGGCAGATTACGTCATTCAATAAAGAGAGGGAAACGGGCTTAAAGTAGTTGAAAGTGCCAAAAGTAGATGGGTGAACAAATGAGTCAATGACAGGTGTGATATTTGACCTGATATTAGCAACCCTATCAACAAAAAAATCTCAGGAAATTTTCACGCATTTATGTAGATGCTATGAAAGAAGGAGGATCAGGAGAATTGAGAGCAGAGTTAATAATTTTAAATAAAATATGTGGTCTGTGGTGGTTATTAGACACAATCTCAGAGAAGTTTTTTTTTTTTTTTTTTGCTGCTTTAACAGCTATTTGATACTTATTCAGGGCTTCTCTGAGTGCAATAAAAGACACCTGGAGCTTATCTTTTTTCCATTTACATTCAGCTTGTCTACATAGTTGTCTGATTTCTCTGGTAGCACTATTTAACCAAGGCTCAATTTTAACTTTTTGACTCCTAGTTATAAGAGGAGCAATGGAGCCAAGGATTTCCGGACAAACAGAACTGAACAAAGAAAATAGGTTGTCAGTGTTTAAGTGGGAAGATCCACCAAAAACCATGTCATGGTTACTAATTTGATAAGAAGAGGAAAAATGATCAGCAGCAGCTGAGGTGACCAAGCGAGATCAGTGTAAGGGTATATCAAATTTGGCAGGTTGACCTGAAAATGAACACTCAAATGTTATAGACATATGATCAGAGAGATTTGTTTCACAGATTTCTATGTTATAAAGAGACAGGCCACTAGACAACACAAGGTCCAGAGTATGTCCATGTTCATGAGTTGAGCCTTTAACTGACTGAGTGAGATTTAAAGAGTCCAGAAGATTTTAAAAAATCATTGGTCAGCGGCATATTCAGGCAGCAAACATGAATATTCATATCTCCAAGGATTAAAACACTGTCATATTTCAGCATTGTTTTTGCCAGAAATTCAGAAAAGTCTTGGATAAAATGATTGTTATATTTCAGAGGTCAATAAACCAGAGTGTACAGCACCAGGGTGGAAGGTTTAATTTCAAATAGCTGCAGTTCAAAGCTGGAGTAGCTGTCAACTGCTAGCTGCTGACAGTTAAAGTTGTTTTTTAAGACAATAGCTAGCCCTCCGCCATGGCCAGTTGACCGAGGTGATTTAAAATAGTCAGTTTGGTGGGAAAATTTCAGAGGGTGGGCTCAACTCACCCGTGCATAGCCAAGTTTCCGTCAGCAGAAGAAAATCCAGGTGACGAGAAGTGAAGAAGTCATTCAGGATGAAAGTCTTGTTGGCTAGCAATCTAGCATTGACCAGAGCCAGCCTGGCCAAGGCAGAAAGACTAACCGACTAGGATGCATGGCCCAGGGAACAAAGATTCCGGTGGTCCACTCCACTTCTACGGAGAAGGGGCGAGAGAAGTCGAGTGGGGCGACAGGCACAATCCACTGGTAGGCAGGTTCTAATGACCACCAGGAAATAATCCCCTCCAGATTAGAACAGTGTTGTTGGCAACTAGTAAGACCAATGCGGTGGTGGCAATCTCTACTGCATAGAGTGCAGATGTAGTTTGATAAGAGGGAGTGTCCATGTGCTTGCACCATCCGCCTGGCTCTCCTCTCTTCTGCCAGGTTTAAGATCTCCTCCTCACCTGTCTTTAGCTGTTTCTTGAGCAGGCATCGCCAGTTTCTGCAGTTTGCTGCAGTATCCTCCCAGATCTCTGTCTCGATGTGCAGAGTTTTCATGTCAGGCTTGCAGATATCTTTATATCTCAATTCTGGGTGACCCTGGGGTCTTTTGCCTGATGCAAGCTCACCATAGAAGATGTCCTTGGGAATCTGGCCGTCCTCTATATAACACCCATGGCCAAGCCAGCACAGTCTGTGTTATCTGAGCAGCATGTACATGGTGGGGAGGCCGGCAGGAGCAATAACCTGTGCATTGGGCGCTTTGTCGTTCCAACTGATGCCAAGGATGCGGCGAAGACATCGCATGTGGAAACTATTCAACTTCTGCTCTTGCTTGGCATAGGTTGTCCAGGATTCACTCCCATACAGGAGAATGCTGACTATGTAGGAGTTGTACTGCTGATCTGATCCGGGGTCATCCAGTCTTCAGGAGGATGTGGAAGAACCCATCTCAGCTAGCCAGATCGAAGGTCTTGGTCAAATCTATGAATGCAATGTAGAGGGGCTTCTGCTGTTCCCTGCACTTCTCCTGTAGTTGGTGAAGGGAGGAGATCATGTCCACTGTAAAAGGTGCTGCTCAAAAGTCACATTGGGACTCAGGGTAGACGCTTCCTGCTAGCTGTTAGAGGCACACCAACACAACTCTGGCAAACAGTTTGACCAGAACACTCAAGTTACTGCAGTCACTCCTGTCCCCTTTGGGACGATCTTGGCATCTCTCATGTCTTGTGGAACACCACCTTCACTCCAACACTGGCAAAGGGTGTCATATAAAGGCTGCAGAAGTGTTGTCTTGCAGTGCCTATCTGGGGGGATGCCATCATTCCCAGGGGTCTTGTCACAGGCTAAGCTGTCAATAGCCTTTCTGAGTTCTTCCAGTGTTGGTTTAGTTCAGTGTTGAGTTGGCAACAACATGCTGTCTGGAGTAGCGCTCTGAATAGTGATACACCCATCTCCCCATCTGCTTGGCTTTGTCTATGATTACTTTTCTGCTGCTGGTTTTTAGGGGTGCTGTTTTTTTCTGCATTGATCTGAGAGCCTTCTTTATCCCTTCGTACATGCCCCTGATGTTGCCTGTTGCTGCTGCATTCTGAATGTCATGGCTAAGCTCTTGCCAGTACTCTTTGGCGCATCTTCTTGCAGTCTGCTGTACTTTGCTCCTGGCTGATCTAAGTGCTTGCAGGGTCTTCTCACTTGATGAGCATTTGTAATCAGCAAGGGCAGCATGCTTTGCTTCAATAACAGGGGTCAGCTCCGCAGACTTGGCATCAAACCAGTCACAGTTCTTGGAGGTCTTTCTCCTAAAGGTAGCAAGAGCTGATTTCTGAATTGTTTCGCACAGTTGGTTCCATGACTTGGAAGCGATGTTGAGTGGGTAGCCTGCAGACAGAGCATCTTCAAGAGCCGTTGTAAATTCTTCAAGCTTCTCTGAATGTTGCATCTTGGTTGTATCAATGTGTGGCTTTCCTTCTTGTTTAGTGCGGTGAAGTTTCTTGGGTTGCAGCTTGACTTTGCAGCATACCAGTGAGTGGTCAGAGTCATAGTCAGTGCTATGGTATGAACAAGTGAGAAGCACATGTTTGAGGCTTGTCCATCTGACAATAACCACGTCAAGGTGGTGCAAGTGATTGGACCGAGGGTGGCGCCATGACACTCTGTGATGTGGCTTTGTCTGGAAAAAGGAGTTGGTCACACAGAGGCCGTGATAAGAGCAAAAGTAGTCGAAAATGAAGGAAATGACGGTGTTTCCCGGGAGGTGCGCTTCAGGTTACATTGTAAAACTTAAAAATAGCTAACAATATTGGACCTAATAAAAGTATCAGGCTAAGACAAACAGTTATGGCATTTTTCTAGAACGATATCAGGGCTGCAGCTCCATCTGGTGGCAGATGGCTGCATTTAGGACAAACATTTACCGGCACTGGGAATCAATTAAAATCTTCACAATTAGGCTAACCGACTAGTACGTCTGGTACAGACTAGTGTTGTTGGAGCTTATTAAGCATTTAATGGATTAAGTATTTTGCCAAGTAATAAATGTTAGTGATCCCGTATGATGCCAATGATTACGGATGATAGATGTATAATTTATTCTCATGTTTTTTTTTGGAACCTCCACCTGCTCGTTAGGTCAGCCTCCTGCTGTGATTACGAAGAAAAGACAGCTGCTGGGGCGGGGCTGATTGTTTTTTTGAATGAAAGAGTGAGGAGTGATACAGTTTCTACCACAAAAAGTTCATGTTTATATTTGGATTTTGTAAGAAGTCAAGTCTGGAGAATATTACTGTTATTTCTCTAAGTAAAGGTTGATTGTTTGGAACCAGAAACTTCTCTGCGAGTGCTTTTCATTTTTGGGCATCGAGAACCTCCTCCTCGGAGACTACTCTGACAATCAAGTTAATCGTTCTCCTCTATGGAACTTATTGGATGCAAGAGTAGCCATGACAAGTGTCAATAGTAATGATTAGTCCGTTAGTCAAATAGTTGCGCACACACACACATATATATATATATATATATATCACATATATATATATATATATATATATAAATCCCAGCTCGCCCTGCTATCTCTTCTGGACAGAGATCTATATATGTGTATATATTCTGCTCTTTGCTGCAAAATAACTGTTACAAGTCACTGTTTCTCACTTCTGAGTACATGAAACGCATGAAATATCAGCACACAGCCAATTAGGCTGCCATTCAGTCATTCAGTCAGACCCAGGACTACGACGCTGTCAAATTTCACTTTCATTTTCACTTTCATATTTTCTTCAAGCCAAATATACGCAGAGGAAGGAAAAGAGTAATTTAAAAAGAATGAATCCTCAATTCAACCTCCATACTTTCCATCTTTGTAAGCACAAGCTACAAGTTTCATTTCATTTTAAATCTTTCTTTTAGGCTCACCTTAAATCTCTGAATAAGCTATACATCACTCATGGATGGTGGTCTATTATGTTCTGAAACTGGCAAAGAGAAATCTCATCAAAATCAGGATCTTCTGTTATTTTTTTTCTGCATTACTTTTAATCCTCATTAATCTTTCCGGGCTGCTTTCAGCTACTGCAGCCATTTGCTCTCTGTGGAAGAGACAAGCATCAAATAGACATTTATATTTAATATATAGTAAGGGGTGACAAATATCAACCAGTCAACCAGAAAAGCCAACATAAATACAACCGACCTTCCATAAGTGACTCTCTAAAAAACTAAATTTGTTTATGAATATGTTGAATCTGTAAGCAAGGGACAAAAATGTTGGTAAAGGAAGGTGCAACTGACCAGCTGTGTTTGTGCAGGCTTTGGTTGTATGCACGTATGTAAAAATGTATCAGATAACCATCAGCTACTTTCTGACAAGGAGTTCACATCTACTATTAAACTCATGTCCCAAATATTCTGTCTACAACAGAAACCCCAATACTGGCCTTTGCCTAGACTGACCATGACTAAAAAATGCTAGCACATGCATTGGACTTTCAGGACATCTGCTGCAGACACTGATTGTTTTTCAAGCCCGCATTTATGACATAATCTCAAATGACCTGGAGACATTCAAAGGACCTAATGTGATTGGATTTTACTTGAGAATCTGATTAAGACCAGCAAACTATGATGTGATTGAACTTATTGTGATGTTTACCCATCGCCTCTTTGAAGCTCACAGCATCGTTCGTCCCCACCTGGCGTCTGTCTGAGTGATTGTCTTTTACGGGATTTCACAGTCATATACAAAGCAGGTAGCATATTAGAAAGGTTAGAATGCATTACAACCGCACTGAAAAAATCTCTCTGCGGTGTAATAATTTATCTATGAATGTTTGTGTGACTTTCTGTGGATGGCTCCATTTTTATGTGAGTATTCCTGATCAAACCAACCTCTCATGCATGTGCACTTGCATATTTATGTTGTTTAAAAAAAAATAAAAATCAGTGTGTCTTTTTACGATTCAGGTCTGCCTGAATAAGTCTGAGGCTCCACACAAATTAAGATATGAATAAAAAGAAAGCAAGACTGTAAGAGTATGCTAATGGAATAGTCTGTTTATGAAGGAAATATGTATTCAGTGAAAGCAGAAAAGACTCTTTGCATCTATAAATTACTTTGGGGGCTCTGCTGCCTCTCTCAGGGATGCTGATATATCAGACAGAGAGGGGGAGAGGGAGAGTGTTTGTAGAGAAAATGATAGATAAAATGAGAAAACAACAGATGAGAGAAGAAACCTCTATGCAGCTAATCAAAAAGTGTTTTTTAAAATGTTTTGTAAATATTTCATGTAATGTATTATCTTTTATGACATTGTCTGTGCAATTAAAAGTCTTTTCAGCAAATGCCCGAAAACTACACACAAAGGAAGAAGTTGCTATGACTCACGTTGTGTGGGAGCAGGGCAGGAAATGGGACTGCTGGCAGAGTTTGTAAAAAGTCCAGGTGCACCGCTCGGCAAGCATTAGAAATTAACTCGAGAGAATCGTGTTTTCTTCGCATTTCCTAAAGTGTCAGCTAAACTGTGAAAGTCGCCACTCTTTAAGGAAGCAAACGTGATCCAAACTACAAAATCTCTCTAATTCTAACAAACTCTTCCAGGCGTGTCACATTTTTTGCTCAAATTTTTAACTCCTGCACCTTCTTAACTGGTTTAACACCGATGCCTTGTACACACAAACTCTTCCTCTTCATGCTTCAAACATCACTCTATTTGTTCTGGAATTTTCCATCTCTTGTTCTGCTCCACCTGCTGTGCCATTCCCTCCTCTGGATCCAGATGACCCAATCAGGTGCCTGCCCAGCCTCTGCTCATTCGTAACAATGTGTCAGACGTTTCAGCCTCACATGGTCAGATATCAGCGTCTTCCTAAGAACGGTCTTACATTCACTTCACAGTGACCTCCAGCTGACTCCGAGGAATTACTTGCAGTTCAGACTTTTGCTCAGCCGTGACAGAGTGGATGTGGATTGTTTCTTACCCACATGTAAGCTGATGTTAGATTCCTCAGTGGGAATGGGGGTTCAGAATATTCCAATGATTACTAAATAGTGTAGTAATGTAATGTGTTGGATGTGCTTCGGGACACAGTTGGTGTCTGGTGCTCTGACATGGTACTGTCCTTGTTCTTCTACCAGAAGGCAAAGGGTCTCTATATTAAAATCTATCCCTGACTCTTTGACCAAGTCAATGTTTGTCTCTGCCTCTCAGCTGATAGTTGTGTTGATCTCAGAGCCTCAGAGTTTGCCAGATTTGGGAAATTCTTTTCCTGTCTGTACAGTCTTGGGTCTGTTTGCCTCCAGGTCCATATTCACAAGACACCCCCAGGCTAGAAGTAGTGACTAACTGAATGTGGTGTAGGTATCGCTATGATTCGAAGCATATTTGATAGTGGTGAGGCTGATAAAAGACGCCTCATCACTAACTTTAAATCAAGTAAAATTAAAGTGGTTTGTCAACTTAATGCAATTAATGTGGTGTTTATGCAGTCAACACATTTGCCTGGCAAGTGAAAGGTCACTGGGTCGATTCCATTCCTTTTGGGGTTACGTTTTGAGGCCAGATCAAACATGTGGAGCTGCCCGCTGCGGTGACACAGGGGAGCAGCTGAATCCACTATTCTAATTAACTGACAGTATACATCCACTAGCTGTAAGAGAAGATTAAAGTGAAATAAATAAAAGATTTGTTTTACAACATGCTGCAATGTTCTCACAAAACTGAGACTGGCAATTTGATTAAACCGATTCCTTGAGTGTCATGCTCACTAATAGAATCCATAAACATATTAAGTTTGTGCATTGGTTTATTTTGCTTTTTGGTAGGTCATCAGCTGATGGTTGGTCAGGGTCTAAGCCCATGTCTCTATTTTTCTGGTTGTTTTTCATTGGTTAAATCATTGCTTTGTTTGTAGGCTTCAGACTTGTTAGACCAACAAACTCTGAGTGGAAGCTACCAGGGTGAGAACGTGTAACCAAAGTATCTTCTGAAGGTTTCATTTGACCTCAGGGTCCTGAAACTCACTGGGGTTTTCTCTCTTTCTCTTTGCCTTACTGCGTCACAGGATCAAGCCTTCCTGCACTGCCCTCATTCCACAAGAACAACCACACACACACACACACACACACACACACAAACAAGCCCTGCTGAAGGCTGCAGGCAACAAATCTCAGAGAAAATGACAATGTTTCTTTCTACTTGAGAACAGACCAGCCACACCAAGGCACAGCACCAACCCAACTGTCTTCCATCTAACAGACAAGAAGCCAAATAGGTTTTGATGTGTCTGAATGTGGCCTTTGGCCTTGTTAGTCTGTATCAGGAAGTCTCTGACAGGCTGCTGAAAGAAAGGGACATTTTATCATGCTGTAGCTGACTGCCAGGAACAGTGTGACATAGGAAGACAGACCAAAAGAGTTTTTAAAGACACCACTGCCTCCATAAATGACTTTGGGAGTCATCTGAAACTCTACTAGAGTAAAATCAAATACAGTTTCTACTTTAAAAAGTGCTATGTCCCAAATCCAAACTTGGTATTTAGTTTAGTTGAAAGACTTTCAACTTTTAGTCTTCTTCTGTATTTAATCATTAGTTATTAATAATCTCTGGCTCTCTTCCACAGCATGTCTTTTGTGCTGTCTCTCTCCCCCAGCCCCAAACCGGTCACAGCAGATGACTGCCCCTCCCTGAGCCTGGTTCTGTTAAAAGGGAGTTTTTCTTTCCCACTGTCACCAAGTGCTTGCTCATAGGAGGTCGTTTTGACTGTTAGGTTTCCTCTGTATAATTGTACGGTCTTTACCTTACAATATAAAGCACATTGAGGCAATTGTTTGAATGTGATTTGGTGCTATATAAATAAAAGTGAACTGAATTGAATTGAATTGTACAGTGGGCATCAGCACTGTTGATTGACAGTTTATGGCAGTCTCCAGTCATCTGGTGTATTTCCCATGCATCATAAATCATTTACATTTGAGGAGATGTCATTTTCACAATTGGTTTGGCACATGACTGTGGTATAAGAGAAATACAAACCTGTGCCTGCTGGATTTAGCTGGAAAAGAGTTCCGCCCACTTTAAACCGCAGATGTTACCGGGGTTGGTAACAAATGCTTACAGATGTTCTGTCAAGAGAGGGGGAAAAAATCCTCTCAAAGGGACAAATGTCAACCTAACACTTAGTCCAAAATAATCACATGACATGTGGTGAATGTAAAGAGGTTAAAGTACACTATCCACCAAAAATGCTTCTTTCCTCACTGCAGAACTAAAGAGCTTTATTACATTTCTATGCATTCCTTGGCATTCATTATTTAGTTAGTGCACAATGAGTGCATCTCACCATAATGTGGATTATTTGTTTTTCTTTTGCATCAGGTAAAATTTATATTCCATGATTATTTTTGTCTTTTTCTCAGCCATGTCACAGCCAGAGATGAGTTAAGTACAGTTTCTAAAAATCGGATTCCTCATACAGTATCAGGCTCCTTGCAGACTGTTTTCATGGGAGCATACCCATGAAAACAGTCTGCTCTTTTACAAATAAGTTCATTTAAATGTTAATACTGCATGTAAATAAGTAAAGCCGGAATACGACTCCACCTCCACAGGGTAAACATTGCTCATATTTGAGCTTTCCACCTGCTGGAGGTTTCACCCGGCTAACGTGCAGAGAAGAAATTACATGTCAGCCACAGTGTCAGAATGATTAATTTGCCTCTGCATCATGGCATAGTAATCCTTCTCGCAATGGTGTGATCAATCACACAACACCCGGCGGGCCGCCATGGCACACACCACATAGCCCAACTGAATGCTGAGCTGAGATGGGTTCCTCCCATAATACAGTCACAACGAACAGCTTGATAGAGTGTGGCTGCCTGGTAGGAACAGAGGGAATGGATGCAGAATCAGAGAGCCATGATTTGTAGGTTTATCTTCTGTTTCATCACGCAACAAAGGAAAAGTTGGAGACAAGTGTGCCAAGATGGAGAAGCTGGAATAACATGTATTTGATACTTGAAAATACAAAGATGGCAAATGAGGAGAGCAAGAGAAAGAAAACTGGCAGCAGCTGAGAACTATGTTTCTTACTTGGAATAGCAAAAAAGAAATAAAGCAGAATACAGCTTAATGCAAAGAATATATATACGGAAGAAATAATACTTTGTCCCAAAGGAACAAATTAATGACCATAATAGAATCTGATATTAGAAGGAAAAATCATTGTGAATCCATCTGTGTGGTATGTAGTGTCTGTCTCACAGGAGACCGACACAAATGTGAGTCAAGGGTTTTTTGAGAGAAGCAGGTAATGAGAAAATCTCTATCAGCTTGTGTCATTGTGGCAGTCATGATGCAATCATAATGGTAACCTTTTAGCGGCAGAAGGATATGACTCTGCCGTCTCAGCGTAAAGTTTTCTGCCGCTGTTTCACTGCATGGTGTGTATTACAGGAGAAAAGCGATGTGGTTTTCACAGCTGTGAATTAGGTTGGGCTCTAAGGCTAAACTTGCTGCTTTGTATACGTTCATATCACAGATAAAAGGACACAAAGTGCATACTTGACATTTTGCTCGTAATCGCTGTCTGTGTTTCCCTCTGTGCTGCACACAGATGCTGCAGTAGTTTGTTTGGACCCTAAAATGTGTTTGCAGCACTGCACATGAGGAACATTATTACTGAAACGCTCTCACACTACTGAAACAGACTCACACACACACACTACTGAAACGCTCACACACACTACTGAAACGCTCACACACACTACTGAAACGCTCACACACACTACTGAAACGCTCCACACACACTACTGAAACGCTCACACACACTACTGAAACACTCACACACCAACTACTGAAACAGACTCACACACACACTACTGAAACGCTCTCTCACTCACACTACTGAAACGCTAACACACACACTACTGAAACGCTCTCTCACACACACTACTGAAACACTCTCACACCAACTACTGAAACAGACTCACACACACACTACTGAAACAGACTCACACACACACTACTGAAACGCTCACACACACACTACTGAAACGCTCTCACACACACTACTGAAACCCTCTCAAACACACACTACTGAAACGCTCTCCACACACTACTGAAACAGACTCACACACACACTACTGAAACACTCACACACACACTACTGAAACGCTCTCTCACTCACACTACTGATACGCTCACACACACACACACTACTGAAACGCTGACACACACACTACTGAAACGCTCTCACACACACACTACTGAAACGCTGACACATACACTACTAAAACGCTCTCACACACACTACTGAAACGCTCTCTCACACACTACTGAAGCGCTCTCACACACACTACTGAAACGCTCTCACACACACACTACTGAAACGCTCTCACACACACTACTGAGACGCTGACACACACACTACTGAAACGCTCTCACACACACTACTGAAACTCTCTCTCACACACACTACTGAAACGCTCACACACACACACACTACTGAAACGCTCTCTCACTCACACTACTGAAACGCTCTCTCACTCACACTACTGAAACGCTCTCTCACTCACACTACTGAAACGCTCACACACACACACTACTGAAACGCTCTCACACACACACTACTGAAACGCTCTCACACACACACTACTGAAATGCTCTCTCACACACTACTGAAACGCTCTCACACACACTACTGAAACGCTCTCTCACACACTACTGAAACGCTCTCACACACACTACTGAAACGCTCTCACACACACACTACTGAGACGCTGACACACACACTACTGAAACGCTCTCACACACACACTACTGAAACGCTCTCACACACACACTACTGAAATGCTCTCTCACACACTACTGAAACGCTCTCACACACACTACTGAAACTCTCTCACACACACTACTGAAACGCTCACACACACACACACACTACTGAAACGCTCTCTCACACCCACACTACTGAAACGCTCTCACACACACGCTACTGAAACGCTCTCACACACACGCTACTGAAACGCTCTCACACACACGCTACTGAAACGCTCTCACACACACTACTGAAACGCTCACACACACACTACTGAAACGCTCTCATACACACTACTGAAACGCTCTCACACACACACTACTGAAACGCTCTCACACACACACTACTGAAACGCTCTCTCACACACACTACTGAAATGCTCTCACACACACTACTGAAACCCTCTCACACACACACTACTTAAACACTCTCACACACACTACTTAAACACTCTCACACACACTACTGAAACGCTCTCTCACACACACTACTGAAACGCTCTCACACACACTACTGAAACGCTCTCACACACACACTACTAAAACGCTCTCACACACACACTACTGAAACGCTCACACACACACACTACTGAAACGCTCTCACACACACACACTACTGAAACGCTCTCTCACACACACACACTACTGAAACGCTCTCACACACACTACTGAAACGCTCTCACACACACACTACTGAAACGCTCTCTCACACACACACTACTGAAACGCTCCACACACACACTACTGAAACGCTCTCACACACACTACTGAAACGCTCTCACACACACACTACTGAAACGCTCTCACACACACTACTGAAACAGACTCACACACACACTACTGAAACACTCACACACACACTACTGAAACGCTCACACACACACACTACTGAAACGCTCACACACACACACTACTGAAACGCTGACACACACACTACTGAAACGCTCTCACACACACACTACTGAAACGCTGACATACACTACTAAAACGCTCTCACACACACTACTGAAACGCTCTCTCACACACTACTGAAGCGCTCTCACACACACTACTGAAACGCTCTCACACACACACTACTGAAACGCTCTCACACACACTACTGAAACGCTCTCACACACACTACTGAAACGCTCTCACACACACTACTGAAACTGCTCTCACACACACTACTGAAACGCTCATACACACACACACTACTGAAACGCTCTCTCACACACACTACTGAAACGCTCTCGCACACACTACTGAAACGCTCTCACATCACACTACTGAAACGCTCACACACACACACTACTGAAACGCTCTCACACACACACTACTGAAACGCTCTCACACACACACTACTGAAACGCTCTCACACACACTACTGAAACGCTCTCACACACACTACTGAAACGCTCTCACACACACTACTGAAACGCTCTCACACACACTACTGAAACGCTCTCACACACACACTACTGAGACGCTCACACACACACTACTGAAACGCTCTCACACACACTACTGAAACGCTCTCACACACACTACTGAAACGCTCACACACACACACACTACTGAAACGCTCACACACACACACACACTACTGAAACGCTCTCTCACACACACTACTGAAACACTCTCACACACACTACTGAAACGCTCTCACACACACTACTGAAACGCTCTCACACACACTACTGAAACGCTCTCACACACACTACTGAAACGCTCTCACACACACTACTGAAACGCTCTCACACACCACTACTGAAACGCTCTCACACACACACTACTGAAACGCTCTCACACACACACTACTGAAACGCTCTCACACACACTACTGAAACCTCTCTCACACACACTACTGAAACGCTCTCACACACACTACTGAAACGCTCTCACACACACTACTGAAACCCTCTCACACACACTACTGAAACGCTCTCACACACACTACTGAAACACTCTCACACACACTACTGAAACGCTCTCACACACACTACTGAAACGCTCTCACACACACCTACTGAAACCCTCTCACACACACACTACTGAAACGCTCTACACACACACTACTGAAACCCTCTCACACACACACTACTGAAACGCTCTCACACACACACTACTGAAACGCTCTCACACACACACTACTGAAACGCTCTCACACACACACTACTGAAACGCTCTCCACACACACTACTGAAACCCTCTCACACACACACTACTTAAACACTCTCACACACACTACTGAAACGCTCTCACACACACTACTGAAACGCTCTCACACACACTACTGAAACGCTCTCACACACACTACTGAAACGCTCTCACACACACTACTGAAACGCTCTCACACACACTACTGAAACGCTCTCACACACACTACTGAAACGCTCTCACACACACTACTGAAACGCTCTCACACACACTACTGAAATGCTCTCACACACACTACTGAAACACTCTCACACACACACTACTGAAACGCTCTCACACACACTACTGAAACGCTCTCACACACACACTACTGAAACGCTCTCACACACACTACTGAAACGCTCTCACACACACACTACTGAAACGCTCTCACACACACACTACTGAAACGCTCTCTCACACACACACTACTGAAACGCTCTCACACACACTACTGAAACGCTCTCACACACACACTACTGAAACGCTCTCTCACACACACACTACTGAAACGCTCTCACACACACACTACTGAAACGCTCTCACACACACACTACTGAAACGCTCTCTCACACACACTACTGAAACGCTCTCAACACACACTACTGAAACGCTCTCACACACACTACTGAAACGCTCTCACACACACACTACATGAAACACTCTCACACACACTACTGAAACGCGCTCTACACACACACACACACTACTGAAACGCTCTCTCACACACACTACTGAAACGCTCTCACACACACACTACTGAAACGCTCTCACACACACACTACTGAAACGCTCTCACACACACACTACTGAAACGCTCTCACACACACACACTACTAAACGCTCTCACACACACTACTGAAACGCTCTCACACACACTACTGAAACGCTCTCTCACACACACTACTGAAACGCTCTCACACACACTACTGAAAACGCTCTCACACACACTACTGAAACGCTCTCACACACACACTACTGAAACGCTCTCACACACACTACTGAAACGCTCTCACACACACTACTGAAACGTTCTCTCACACACACTACTGAAACACTCTCACAACACACTACTGAAACGCTCTTCACACACACTACTGAAACGCTCTCACACACACTACTGAAACGCTCTCACACACACTACTGAAACGCTCTCACACACACACTACTGAAACGCTCTCACACACACTACTGAAACCCTCTCACACACACACTACTGAAATGCTCACACACACTACTGAAATGCTCTCACACACACTACTGAAACGCTCTCACACACACTACTGAAAAGCTCTCTCACACACACTACTGAAACACTCTCACACACACTACTAAAACGCTCTCACACACACTACTGAAACCCTCTCACACACACACTACTCAACGCTCACACACACTACTGAAACGCTCTCTCACACACACTACTGAAACGCTCTCTCACACACACTACTGAAACCCTCTCACACACACACTACTGAAACGCTCACACACACTACTGAAACGCTCTCTCACACACACTACTGAAACGCTCTCACACACACACTACTGAACGCTCACACACACACTACTGAAACGTCTCACACACACTACTGAAACGCTCTCTCACACACACTACTGAAATGCTCTCACACACACACTACTGAAACGCTCTCACACACACTACTGAAACGCTCTCACACACACTACTGAAACGCTCCAGAACCTTAACTTCTTTCTGCTGTAGCCGGTGACAGGTCGACTCAGCCTTGTGTTTTGGATCATCGTCCTGTGTGCAGCTGCTTGGCTGATGAGCGCAAATTTTCCTTCAGTATTTTCTGATCTGCTGCGATCATCTTACCATCAGGTTCTAGCTCTCACATCCCCAAAACATCATCGATCTCTGTGTCACAATAGGAATGGTGCACAGGTCTTGTTGACTATCCTCCAAATGCATTTATGCATTTATGATTGTGGCCAAAAACATCTGTTTTGGTCTCATCACTCCAAATAACTTTGTTCCTGAAGTTTTGAGGCCCATCTCTGTGCTGTTTGGCATCTTGTAAGTGGGCTGCTTTCTGGCATTGGTGCAGTAACGGCTTTCTTCTGGCACGTTGACCATGCAGCCCATTTTTCTTCAGGTGCCTCCATATTGTGCATCTTGAAAGAGCCACGCCACTCTGTTTCAGAGTCCTGTATGTCAGCTGAAGTTATTTGTTGGTTTTTCCTTGCATCATACACAATTTTCCTGGCAGATGTGGCTGTAATATTTGTTGTTCTACCTGACTGTGGCTCAGTTTTAATAGATCCCTCACAATTTGAATACTGCTGATTGGCATTCTGAATTCCTTGGATATCTTTTTATATCCTTTTCCTGTTTAATAAAGTTCAACTATCTTCTCCCACAGATGCTTTGATAATTGCTTTGCTCATTACTCAGAATCCAACAACCTCAGTGCAGCACTGGATGAAAGTACAAGTAAGCAGATCACAGGTGAGGACGTGGTGAGGTACGTTACCTTTATCAGTCATTTTAATGCGTGTAACAGTAACAGTAACAGTCAAACGTTTGGAGACAGTCACGGTGTGACTGGTACTGTATGTTATCACACACACACACACACACACACACACACACACACACACACACACACACAGACACTAATCAGCCCAAGACAATACTCAGCTTTACCACCAATAAATGGCACATTGATCTGGATGGACGGGGGAATAAACTGAGCAGTTGAACTATTAAGTTTTCTGCAGAGAGATGATTGAATCCCTGCTGTTCTTCTCCACCTATTCAGGAAAATTTCTCTGAGTTTCAACCAAAAGTTTTTTTTTTTTTAAATAAAATGCAATTCACTGGCAGAAGATACATTCTGATTAAATATATATAGTCCTGAAAATGACAGGGCACAATAACAGGGCTTCTTTAATGACGTGTGTGTGTGTGTAGCCTCAGTTTGCCTCCCTTCCTTTGTTGTGTCATACTGTGTTCCTGCTCCGTTATTCCTGCTGTATTCCCTGTTTGCTGTGAATTCCTGGTCATGATCCAAATGCACTGCAGTGCCAAACATATTTGCTTTTAAAAGAAGAGCTTTATAAATTGTCTTTAGGCTCCTCTTGTTAAAGGTGATTTGTTGTTACCAGCACAGTTTTGCTCCCCTGTGTCCCCCACATTTTGGTTGAGTAGGTTAGTTTACTGATCAGTCCATTGGGTATGGTCTCTGCCAGGCTTTGAGGGAAATGATATGAATTCTTGTTATATTGACAGAACATAAATATAGAAACTGACAGTGGATCTGAGAATGTTTTATTTGTTGGTTAAACTTTATCAGGACGCTCTATGAAGAGTTTCTAGTTTTCCTGTGAATGATGAAAACAAATCTGCATTTTACCCCAGCTTAGACCTTGAATGTTACTTCTTATCAAAGTCAACAGTGTGTGTCTGCAAGTGTGTATTACTACACCAATAGCTGCACATTGATGTGTTTGTGTTTGCTGCATAAAAGTATATTGATGCATGCGTGTGTGGCCTAATGTGCTGTGTGTATAATTACAACCCACCTCGCCAAAGTGTACTTAAGACATCATGCTGCTCACCTCATTCGCAGGGATAATATGATTAAGAGCCACCTATGGCGGCTTGTGAGTGAGTGTGCCTGTGTGTCTGTATGAAGGGGAACTGGTCAGCAGCCAAAAGCTCCATCTTAATACGTGCTTCCTGCTCGTGCCCCTGCAGGGCCAAAGCAGCACGGCGCCTGCGCCACACAGAGCCTGGCCTTCAACATAAGCCAAATCATCACCCTGTACAAGGTTACATTAACACTCTGAAGCGTCCAATCACATATTAGACTTCACACACTCCGGGGCCTGAGATTTCGTGTTCTTATAGGACAAAGAGTGCCTTACAGTCTGAAGTGTAGCATTTGCCTCTGTTTTTCCATGCCTGCATGCTTCTGTGTATGCCTGAATTTGAGTCACACTATGACGCTAATGAGGTGAATCCACGTAAAGCCGCCTTTAATAAATCTGCAGGGATAATAAAATATGAAGGCTTTAATATAAAACACTGTGATGCTAAAGATAATATACAGCCATATAAAATATTGAAGACATTTAGTTCAGTAAGTGCACTAATGGCAGAGATCTAGGTATGAATGTTCTTCCTAATAGATTTCTCTCATTAATAGTGTAATGATTAAAAAGGAGGTCATGGAGAGCCAGAAGGAATTTTAACAGTGCAATTGGATATTATTGGGGGTCTCTGCTTTTTGGGTGTCACCACTAAGAAAAAAATCATCAACCCCAATGTGAATTTAACTTTTTGCATGCACTATAAAAACAAGTTTGGAACTGTTTAGTGTGTGCGTGTGTGTGTGTTGTTAGATCCCCCACAATTTTACAGTTGTGACAGCTCTCCGTTTAATCAGGGTCCTGGTTGCTTGTCAACAGGGTCTTACCCCTTAATGAAGAACTCAATGGGAAGGTGGAGAACAACACTAGAGGCCAACTTCAAACCAACTGCACAAATCAACAGCAAGTGTGGGATTTACCAAGGAGATGTTCTGTCCCCACTGCTGTTCTGCATAGGCCTGAATCCCCTCAGCCAGATCATCAACAAGACTGACTATGGATACCAACTACAAAATGGCACAACCATCAGCCACCTCCTCTACATGGATGACAGCAAGCTGTCTACAGCAATGAGATCGGAATGCCATTCGGACTGGAGAAGTGTAGTCGGATGGTAACTAGTCAGAACTGAGGGGATTGCACTATTGGAAGGCAACATTGCAGACAGTGAGGACAGTTACAAGTACCTTGGAATCCCAAAGGCAAATGGGAACCACGAAGAGGCCGCTAGGAAAGAATAGAATAGAATAGAATAGAATAGAACTTTATTGTCTTTATACATACAATAAAATTAAACAGCTACAGTGGTGTGAAAAAGTGTTTGCCCCCTTCCTCATTTCCTGATTTTTTGCATGTTTGTCACACTTAAGTGTTTCGGAACATCAAACCAATTTAAACAATAGTCAAGGACAACACAAGTAAACACAAAATGCAATTTGTAAATGAAGGTGTTTATTATTAAAGGTGAAAAAAAATCCAAACCATCATGGCCCTGTGTGAAAAAGTGATTGCCCCCTAAACCTAATAACTGGTTGGGCCGCCCTTAGCAGCAACAACTGCAACCAAGCGTTTGCGATAACTTGCAATGAGGCTTTTACAGCGTTCTGGAGGAATTTTGGCCCACTCATCTTTGCAGAATTGTCCTAATTCAGTTACATTAGAGGGTTTTCGAGCATGAACGGCCTTTTTAAGGTCATACCACAACATCTCAATAGGATTCAGGTCAGGACTTTGGCTAGGCCACTCCAAAGTCTTCATTTTGTTTTTCTTCAGCCATTCAGTGGTGGACTTGCTGGTGTGTTTAGGATCATTGTCCTGCTGCAGAACCCGAGTTCGTTTCAGCTCGAGTACACGAACAGATGGTCGGACATTCTCCTTCAGGATCTCTTGGTAGACAGCAGAATTCATAGTTCCATTTATCACAGCAAGTCTTCCAGGTCCTGACGCAGCAAAACAGCCCCAGACCATCACACTACCACCACCATATTTTACTGTTCGTATAATGTTCTTTTTCTGAAATGCAGTGTTCCTTTTACGCCACATGTAATGGGACACACACCTTCCAAAGAGTTCCACTTTTGTCTCATCGGTCCACAGAATGTTTTCCCAAAAGTCTTGGGGATCATCAAGATGTGTTTTGGAAAAATTGAGACGAGCTTTAATGTTCTTTTTGCTCAGCAGTGGATTTCTCCTTGGAACTCTGCCATGCAGGCCATTTTTGCCCAGTCTTTTTCTGATGGTGGAGGCATGAACGCTGACCTTAACTGAGGCAAGTGAGGCCTGCAGTTCTTTGGACGTTGTTGTGGGGTCTTTTGTGACCTCTTGGATGAGTCGTCGCTGCGCTCTTGGGGTAATTTTGGGCGGCCGGCCACTCCTGGGAAGGTTCACCACTGTTCCATGTCTTCGCCATTTGTGGATAATGGCTCTCACTGTGGTTCGCTGGATTCCCAAAGCTTTGGAAATGGCTTTATAACCCTTTCCAGACTGATATATCTCAATTACTTTCTTTCTCAATTGTTCCTGAATTTCTTTGGATCTCGGCATGATGTGTAGCTTTTAAGGATCTTCTGGTGGACCTTACTGTATCAGGCAGCTCCTATTTAAGTGATGTCTTGATTGAGAACAGGTGTGGCAATAATCAGGCCTGGGTGTGGCTAGAGAAATTGAACTCAGGTGTGAAAAACCACAGTTATAGTATGTTTTAACAAGGGGGGCAATCACTTTTTCACACAGGGCCATGATGGTTCGGATTTTTTTTCACCTTTAATAATAAACACCTTCATTTACAAATTGCATTTTGTGTTTACTTGTGTTGTCCTTGACTATTGTTTAAATTGGTTTGATGTTCCGAAACACTTAAGTGTGACAAACATGCAAAAAAAACAGGAAATGAGGAAGGGGGCAAACACTTTTTCACACCACTGTATGCCCTGCCAGTTGTCAGATACTCTGCTGGGATAATAAGCTGGCCAAAGGAGGAAATAGAAGCCACTGATGTCCAGACAAGAAAGCTCCTTACCATGCATGGAGGGTTTCACCCCAAATCCAGCACCCTGAGACTGTACGCTAAGCAGAAGAAAGGTGGCCGAGGACTAGTGAGTGTCAGAACCACTGTCCTAGATGAAACAGCAAAAATCCATGAATACATCAGGAAGATGGCCAAGAAGGATTATGTGCTTAGTGAGTACCTCAGGCAGCAGAAAACTGATAAAGAAGAGGAGGAAGAAGAACAGGAACCATCGTGGAAGAACAGGCCTCTGCACGGAATGTACCACCAGCAGATAGTAGAAGTGGCTGATATAGAGAAATCCTACCAATGGCTGGACAAAGCTGGACTAACAGACAGCACAGAGGCACTAATCATGGATCGATAGAGGTTGGGGCCTACCACACAAGGCAAGACCCCAGGTGCAGGCTGTGCAGAGATGCCCCTGAGACAATCCAGAACATAACAGCAGGGTGCAAGATGCTAGCAGGCAGGGCATACATGGAACACCATAACCAAGTGGCCGGTATAGTATACAGGAACATCTGTGCAGAGTATGACCTGGAAGTCCTGAGGTCAAAATGGGACACGCCCCAAGGGTTGTTGAAAACAACAGAGCTAAGATCCTGTGGGACTTCCAGATACAGACAGACAAACTTGTGATGGTTAACCAACCGGGCATCGTAGTGGTGGACAAACAAAGGGAGAAGGTCGTAGTGATACCAAGTGACGTTGCAATACCAAGTGACAGGAACATCAAGAAGAAGGAACACGAGAACCTCGATAAATACCAAGGGCTCAGGGAAGAGTTAGAGAGGATGTGGAAGATGAAGGTAACAGTGGTCCCCGTGGTAATCAGAACACTCGGGGCAGTGACCCCCAAACTGGGAGAGTGGCTCCAGCAGATTCCTGGAACAACATCCGAGATCTCTGTCCAGAAGAGCGCAGTCCTGGGAACAGCTAAGATACTGCGCAGGACCCTCAAGCTCCCAGGCCTCTGTAGGACAAAGACGAGTGGGATCTTTTTAAAATATATATACATAAGCTAATAGCTCTTTGGGAAACACCTTGGTGTAACAAAAATACTATTTTATGCTGTCAAACTGCATTATTGATTTTTGATCAGTGTGAAAAAAAGGGCTTCCTGGAAGCAAAATATCCTAAAATGAGGAATCACTCAACATTTTTGACAGTATTGCACATTCAATTAGAATTAGAAATAAATGAGGTTGATGTTCTTAGAAAATAACCATTTATCAATTTGTCTATGATCTAAGTTGTGCTATTCTGCTGTTAATATGACGTTTAACTTAACTAACTAGGCTAGACATTTGTGTGTTTTTGCATTGCACTTCTTGTTGTTTGATTCTAAATTAATTTGATGCTGCAAACAGAAGCTAACTGAACACTGATAAAGCTCCACTCCCTCATGTGACCAGCTGGATCTGATGTTCTTCAAGTTCAGAAACATGGTAACCAGAAACTTACTCTGGATGGCATTAACTTGGCCTCCAGTAACACTCTTATCTTAACCTTTTATAGAGCACTCATTGACATACTTTGAAATTCAAAAATTTAACCATAGCGTGTTATTGGAGGACATAACAAGATTTAATTACTTTTGTGACATTTTTGAACTCACGGTCAATTAAATTACTAATTATTATTTATATTTTAAAAAAATCTAATGGCCTAGGGGGTCCCATGATGCACTGAGTGTCTCTTTTTCATTCACCTTTTTTCACTCCCCACATGTTTATATACCACTGCAGCATATTGTTAATTTTTCCTCTTCTCTCTCCCTTATTCTGTGTTTTGTCCTGTCTCTCTCCCCCAACCAGTTGTGGCAGATGGCCGCCCCTCCCTGGTCCCAGTTCTGCTGGAAGTTTCTTCCTGTTGAAAGGGAGTTTTTCCTTCCCACCGTGTCACAGCTGAGAGGACTTCAATGCAGGACATGAAGGCAAGAGCTATATTTGTATTTCACTTTATTGTACACACTTAAGAAGACTAGGCTAGTCAGGGGCCAGCTACAAGAAAAAACTCAAAACTAGAAACTAGAAAACACAAAACAAGTTTTGGTGTTCGTCAGTTCACCAATTTCCCTACTCACACCAAAGGACATACTCTGGACTTAATTTGTTGCTCTCGCCTCACCCCTTCCAACTGCTCTGCAGACAAACTTCCTTTTACAGATCATTTCTTGCTCTCATTCAGTGTTTCACTCCGTCTCTCTCTAACTAAAGCACTGGTACTGGCTGCTCAATATAATACTTGTTTAATTGGCATTCTCAAGTCTCTTGCCCCAGTGAAAACAAGGTCTGTTTCCTTCACTCATTCTGCACCCTGGTTTACCCCTGAACTCCGGTCAATGAAAACCAAAGGGTGTCAATTAGAGCGTTTCCATAAAAAACTGGTCTTACAATATAAAGACTCAATTACCCAAACCAAATCTGCCTACTACTCTGGCCTTATTTCCTCCAATGAAGGCAACACCAAGACCCTGCTATGAAACTCTCTCCCACCAGACATTTGCAATAGTGACTCTCTTCATATCTTCAAATCATGACTCAAAACTTACCTGTTCCAAAGTGCATACTCACTTTGGTTCTTTTGGTCATTTTAGTTTCTTGTTTCTGCTTTTTTTGTTTGTCTTATTTTTACCCCTGTAAAGTGTCCTTGGGTGTCATGAAAGGCGCTTATAAATAAAATGTATGATTATTATTATTACATGCAGACTTAATGCACGGAAACCTGACACAGAGGGAATCTAAACATATGACTAAATAGACACCTACTTGAACACAGGCTGATAACATGGGGAAGACAGACAGAAGACAAGAAAGGGACACTTCAGGGAAAACACAGGGAGAACTGAACTAAAGCCACAGGAGAGGGAACCTAAACACCACACACAAGGAAACAACAGGAAGGGAACTAAACACAGAGAAGGGCCAAGACACAGGGACAAAACAGACACAAGAACACAAACACAGGAAAGGCCAGAACAAAAGGAAACCAGAATAACATACAGCACCTTGATGTGACACTTACAGCAAAATGGAATCAAATATATTTTAAAATAAGAACAGTTTGCACTTTGTTATAAAACAATGACAGAGTTTCAGAATTATTTATTTATTTTTTCAGGTTTATTTTAATGAATTTCATATTCAATAAGTTTTAATCATTTGTAATTTTTTTTCACATATTCTGCCTCTGTCTTTTTACTTATTATGGTACACTTTATTTGTTATGTTCCATAACCAAGTGCCCTTTAATATAAGCCAATCAGCTGACCTTTTTCTTGTGACTAATTGATGGTGTGTCTGCATAGCCAGACTTAAAATTTATTATATAATACAAAAAATAAGTATAAATTATAATAGATTATTTGACACACATGAAGGTCAGGCATGTAAACGCAACCATGTAAATCCCCAAAGCAAAAGGGGGCGATGATTATTGTTCATAAAAGCACAATGCTAGATTTTAATGCTTCTTTATGTGTTCAGTCACAGGTCAGTCTGCAATATCTATCTGTCACCAGTGAAACTGCATGTATCTTCTGACTCTACATGCATGCTGAGTTGTAATTTTAAGCCGCGAAGCTTAAATAGGAGGCTGTGAGTCAGTGAGCTGCATTTTGTACATTCACTGACTGTGAGTGTGTGAGTCTGCATTCTGTTGTATACTAAGGTTTGTGTGTGTATAAAAGGTTGAGACTCCAGCGTAGAATTCCAGCAATTATCTTCTAGAGAGATGTTGCTCATTAATCACAGATGGAGTGACCCAAAAAAAATCTCTATTGTGACGCAAAAAACATTTACTGAGAAGAGAGTGCGCTTGTACACAATCACCAAGCAACAAAAATGGAGGCTGCTGTTGAATTTCTCAAGGTTATAATCAAAGAAAATTCTGCTCTATCTCTGTGACGTCCCCGTGCTCAGAGTGAATAAAGAACATTAGAAGAGACAGGAAGAGTCCTTGTCTTGATTATTACGAAAGCCTTTTTGTCTGAAAGTGTCTCATCTCACTTTATGCTTTGCCTCATGCTCCTGTCATATTTCATATGGTCATTTTGTTCAGTTTTTACATTTAACTTTAAGTATATTTTGTTCAATTCAATTTTACAAATCACAACAAAGAGGTGCCTCAAGGCGCTTCAACTCTACCATCAGTTTAACAAATGTGAGAAAAAATGTGACAATCACCCTGACCAGTGCCCTATTTCATGTTTCTAAAGCTAACCGTAATAAAGAATACAGAGACAATCAAATGACAGTAAAATCATTCTTTGCTGATGCTCTGTGCCTTTATAAATGCTGATCCCAGTAATAACCCGCCCACCCAGAGCTGTATAGTGAGTTCCACCTTGTTGGTTTATTTATTTTTTTTAGTTCATTCCGACCATTCTTAATGCCAGGTCAGAAAATGACTGCTAACCATGGCTAGCAACTAGCTGGTGAACACAGTGAAGCTTCTGGCTGATGAAGAGTCAGATATTTTCCCTCAGGAGGTTGTGAAGACCAGAAGCTGAGACCAAAACATCTAAAGGAGAAGCATGTAGGCATATGGTTTCCAGGCTGCACACAGCATTATAATGCCGTGTCAGTATTGTGATTACAGCTTGCATTTGTGAAATGAAAAAAAGAGTTACTTCACAAGCAGAGTTTCAACCAAATTTATCCCAGATGTTGCTGCTGTTCCTGCTGTCAGATGACGGGATTCCACAGTCTGTGTTAAATGAGGCTCTGTGAGGGTGAACACCACTAACAGTGAAGGGAAAACACATGAAAAGAGATGGAAATAAGGTGCTGAATATACACCAGTCCCTGCTCAAAATAAGCTATTTAAAAAATCAAAGTGTTTGTTCTGTGAATGATGATTTATGGGTGCACATTTTGTTTGTGCACTGACCACAAACAGTGACACTTTTCTGAACCCAGTGTGTAACTTATTTGATATAAAAGTCTTCATAAATCCTATATTTGTTTAAAGTAAAAAATCTGTTTTCATAACTTAAAAACTGATTGTATTTTGTTCCAACTTTTAAGAGTGGTTTTTGTCCATTTCTTGTGCAGGGGTATCTAAGAAGGGTAATGTTTGCAGTGGCTCTGAGCACACACTTTCCTCCATTTTGAGCCATCAAGTGTCTGTACTATTCTATATCCAGACCAATACGGGTTTAAGTTGTGTTGCCCAGTAATAATATTTTATGTTTGGGATTTTAAGGCCCCCATTGGATTCAGATAACTGCATAGTTTTTAGTCTAATTCTCAGGTACTTTTTTGCCAAATGAATCCATACATCATTTTAACTAAGTTATCAAATGTAGGTTTGGGAATCTCCACTGGTAGCATCTGAAATAAATAAATAAAGTAGTCTTGGTTAAACATTAATATGAATGCTTTCAACACGACCTATTAGAGAGATAGGGAGTGTAGACTACCGCTCCAAATCTTTCTTAATGACTCTGAGTAGTTTGCAATAGTTTTCTCATAAAGGTCATATAAACATGAGGTATATGGATACCAAGGTATCTGATAACATCCTTGGGCCACTTCAATTCACTCTGTAATTTTGTGGTATCTGAGACTGTGCAGTTTACATCAATAGATTCTGGTTTTTTTATATTTACCTTGTAGCATGAGTAAAATCCATATTGTGAGATGAGCTCTTTTAAGTTTAGTTCAGTTCAGTTTCAATTCAATTTTATTTATATAGCGCCAAATCACAACAAACAGTCGCCTCAAGGCACTTTGTATTGTAGCTAAGACCCTACAATAATACAGAGAAAACTCAACAGTCAAAATGACCCCTATGAGCAAGCACTTGGCGACAGTGGGAAGGAAAAACTTCCTTTGAACAGGAAGAAACCTCCAGCAGAACCAGGCTCAGGGAGGGGCAGTCATCTGGTGTGACCGGTTGGGGCTGAGTGGAGAGAGACAGGACAAAAGGCATGCTGTGGAAGAGAGGCAGAGATTAATATTATACATATTATATTATATATATTATACTTCAGTGTACTCCAGATTTATATTTACAGCCACTGCACTCACAAGATTATATGTGTATATAGCCAAATTATCTCCTTAGTTTTTATATTTTTTATACCTTTAGTGTATTTTATTTTGTTTTGGTTTTTATTCATTTAAATGAAACGGTTGAGGCTGTAACAACAGAAATTTCCCTCTGGGATCAATAAAGTATTTCTGAATCTGATTCTGATTAATAACTAATGATTAAATACAGAGTGTAGTATAAACAGAGTAAAAAGAGATGAGTGAAAAGAAAAACTCATCATGGGACCCCCCCCCCTCAGCAGCCTAGGCCTATAGCAGCATAACTAAGGGGTGGTTCAGGGTCGTCTGATCCAGCCCTAACTATAAGCTTGATCATAAGGAAAGTTTTAAGCCTAATCTTAAAAATAGAGAGGGTGTCTGTCTCCTGAATCCAAGCTGGGAGCTGGTTCCACAGAAGAGGGGCCTGAAAGCTGAAGGCTCTGCCTCCCATTCTACTCTGAAGTATCCTAGGAACCACAAGTAAGCCAGCAGTCTGAGAGCGAAGTGCTCTATTGGGGTGATATGGGGCTTTCAGGACAGCTGGCTAGTAATGAATTACAATAGTCCAGCCTAGAAGTAATAAATGCGTGTATTAGCTTTTCAGCATCAGTCTGAGAAAGGATGTTTCTAATTTTAGAAATATTGCGCAGATTCAAAAAATACATATTTGTTTAATATGTGCAGTGAAGGACATATCCTGGTCAAAAATGACTCCAAGCTCTCTCACAGTGTTACTGGAGGCCAAAGTAAACCGGTCACAGTAGATGACCCCCCTCCCTGAGCCTGGTTTCTTCCAGTTAAAATGGAGTTTTTCTTTCCCACTGTTGTCAAGTGCTTGCTCATAGGGGTCATTTTGACTGTATTTATTATTTTATGAATTATTGGAGGTTCTTTACCTACAATACAAAGTGCTTTGAGGAGACTATTGTTGTAATTTGGTGCTACATAAATAAAACTTAATTGAATCAAACTGAATTGAATATGTTCAGGCCTTTTACATTTGTTCTGTATCACTTTCAATAATTTTTCCCAAATTTGTTTCTTTTCTTCTGGGAAGTAACCTTTTTAATTATGTATTTGTTCACTGTACACTTCTAAGATAACTTTATTTAAATGTATCAACCCTGGATGTTAATAGCTCAGATGTGTTTCATGTTCAACACTATCTTCACATTTAGAACATGTTGCCTGTTTCTATTTTGGGAAGATTTTTTTAGGAATCATGTTCCTCTCAGCATTGTTACTGACACTGGATGAAAACATGGAAGAGCAACTTTATCTTAGGATTAGTTTAAAATCAGTATATATAACATTATGGGCTGTGGAGGCTGTCCAGTCACAGGAGACCGGCTGTTTCTTTCTGGGGCGGAGTCTGGATTCCAGCACGCTGATGACTTCACCTGTTTCTCATCACGTTCAGGGAGCAGTTAAAGGATCAGAGTGGACAGATCGTCAGCTCACTCATAGTGGTAATCTAGCAGGCCTTATGTTTGCAATTGCCTTTTTCCAAACTTCTCTCAGGCTTTTTCTGCTATCTCCTGCTATACTTCACCCCTGTTGGACTCTCAGATCATTCCCAGCACTCACCCTTTTTCTTGGATTTGCAACGCTCCTTTGCTTGCCAGTTCTCAGATTCTCTGCCTGCCTGCGTTCCCAAAGAAAGCTCTTCCACTGACTTCATGGACCATCTATCCACCCCATTTAGGATTTATCCACCCATCCAAGTAAGCCAAAGAATTGCTCTCCTTTCTTATCACATTTGCTTTTGGAACTCACCTACTCAGCCTAGGTCTCTAACTCTGGTCCTCCTCTTTCCCTGAGCAGACTCCCCACGGACTGTAGCCCTGCCTTCCTGAGCCCCTCCTCTAAGAAAGTGTTCAGTAATCTTTGTCCCTTCTTACTAATGAACATTTAATATCTGTCCGAGCATTCGAGCGTTGTCTGTATTTGAGTCCTCCACAGTTTCAGTGGCAGCTGCTATAACGATAAAATATAATCCAGTGGCTCACGACATTTTTTTTTTTTTTTTGACTAAATGTCCTGATATGAGACCTCCTGCTTTTCCTTCTGGCTTCTTGAAGTTTATCAACCTGCCTGCAAGCGCACAATGCCAGAGGAAATGCTGTGCAGCTGCTGACTGAGATCACAACAGTGTGTGTGTGCGCTGGAGATAATTATGTTTACCACACAAGATTCATCGACCGTATGAACACATATCATATTTTGGATCTAAAAAAGACCCATTGCTGGAGAAAAAAAAATACCCACCCCTGTCAGAACTATTTCTCATTGAGTAATGTTAGTGTTTCTTTTTCCAAAAGCAGTCCTCTTCATACCACCTTCATACTGCACTGTATGTGTGTCTGTGTTGGGGGGTCTACATGTGGTCTGAGCTGTGGTACACTGGGCCCAACTTCTCTGGAGCTGCATGAAGTATGAAGCATAGAACTGATTATGGGAAAATGAAAGCAGGTGCGCATCATCCCGTTACCTGAACAGTAAATGAATGCAGATATTTGTTTCTGTCATGGAGTGGTGTGCTGTGGCCTTTGTTTTGCTGTTTTGTCTTTACCGGGGTTTGGCAGGTTGTTTTCTCCTCCTCTGTTGGGCGGGGCTGGAAGCTGTCGTGTGGGGGCTCTGCACACCTGTAGCGCGTTAACTCATCATATGGTATTTAAGGGTTTGCTCTGGCCTCCTGTCCTTGCCAGAGTGTCTGCAAACGTCGGGGGTAAAATGTTTCTAATCAAGCCCTGCTTAGGACTCTCCTGTGTGTTCTTGTACTAGAGGTTTTTGGAGCCAGATGTTTTTGTGCTGCATGGTTTGTTCTTCCTTTCATCTCTGTAGAAACCACCTTGTTTCTTAACCTGCCTGCCTGCCCTCCTGGAAGAAGCATCACATCGTTCCAGCCACCTGCCTCTCCCTCTGAATTTTGTCTTACAGCTTCCTATGCAAGTCTCCACCTCCGCTACCTCCCTACGTACATTCATGTTATGCCTACTCCAGTTCATAACTCATCTCTCCCTCTCCCTCCGTCTAGACCGGTCCCTCGGTGTTTACATCCCCTCCCGCAGCTTGCTAGGAGTTGGAATAGGATCCTAAGAAAACCTCAGAGAGCCAGCCCCTGTTCTTTTGTGTTTTCACTTGTGTTAATAATAAATTGCTTATTTCAACATAGCCCTGCCTCCGTCCGTGTCTGCACTTGGGTTCGCCTTCGCTGTGCTCCTGGCGGTGACAGTTTCATAGAGAGACTGGCATCAGAATTCTACTCTAAACATCTGGGGTTATTTTTGCGTTTTATTTTTTGATAATTATTGCTGTTTATCTATGACCCCTCTAAAGGGGAACTGTAATATGCACTAAGTGCTTATGATGAAGTTAAATTAAATAACATGTGACCTCAGATGAAGCTGCATGAAATCTGAACTGAGGGAGTCTTCAGACTTGATTAAAAAGAAGTGATCTCATCCTCGTAGAGTCTAAACCTGCCATCTGTAGATACTAGGATTAAAACTAGGAGTAATGAGCATCAACAGCATTTTTTCAAACTGTCCAATCCATTATTATTATTGGAGTGGATTACTGATGTGCTTTGTTTTCCAATGTGGAGCTGACCTTTGTATGCAGAATGAAGCCTCCAAACACAATGGAGATAATTTCTGATGCAGAGAATATTGAAGACCAGTTTCTTCCATTTGAAGATCACCCTAAGGCCAAAACGGTAACATGATAGATAGTTTTCATTTGGTCAGTTGTGCGTATCACACTCTCCCACTGTTCATTTGCATGCATGTTACTGTTCCCATCTCAGATTTCTGTTTGTGTATTGTGGGATATTCTTATCTCCTGTGGACTGTATGAAATTGATGCTTTTTATTGTCAAATGTAGTTTCACCTTCTGGGTAACTGCTTATTTTTATCTATCTCTGCTTTGTGCAGACTGATGATGACATTATCTGAACTCTTGTTTTTATGTTGTTGCATTTTTTTCATTCACTTTGTGCAATAAAGTCTCAGAATTATGAGTCTTATTTGTCGTTCCTCCTTGCTTTCTTGAAACTCTCACTGCAACACTGAGCCATGGAGTGGGTGTTAGGAGTATTTGGTTCATGTGTCTAATGGACAGATATTTGCCTTGTTGACAGCAGATGGACATAAAACAGGACAATAATAAGACAGGAGAAACATAATGGTTTTAAACCCCCATCTGCTGCTGGAGTCAGGAGTGAAATTATGGGTTTGCCACATCAGCTAATGCATTCTTAATTAGCAACTTTTCTCAACCACCAGATGAGTACTGTTTGGTGGATACATTGCTAAGATAAACGTGGAAAAACACAAATGTTTGGGAAACAGTGGACCGCTTCACACCTGGCATCCATCCAGCTCTAAGTTAACCTGAAGCACAGCGATCATTCAAGCCCACATTCAAGAGCAACGCACTACACCGGAGGACCGTCCACTCAACGGACCTCTGCAGAAGCACAAGCACATACTCATCCATGCACTAATGCATTACTGCACTGAAGTAATCCACTGGTCCATGATTGTAACTGATTGTAACTGATTGTAACATGATTGTAACTGTAATCATGTTACAGTTACAATCATGTTGTTACTTGTGTTACAAATGTAGAGCATGAACCTCACCAGGTAACAAAGACAGAGATGAGCAGTCAGGCCTGCAGCCTCTATGTCTACCTGTTCATGCTTCTACAGCCGAATCACTGCAGAGATCACTCACATGTTTGTCCTCATTTTATATATATATTAGTGTATATCACAATCCATTGCAGAGCATGTTAGGAAGTAATGTGAAAGTAATGTAACAAGTAGTGTAATGAATTGCTTTCTCTGGACAGTAACTAAGTAACATAATGGATCACGTTTTTAAAAAAGTGACAACATTTAAAGAATCTTTTTTTTTTGAGCAGTGCCAATAACACTTCAACTCCCACAGACCCTCAGATGCATGCTGGGATGTATGTTGCATGCTAGTGTCACACTGGAGTTCAGAGCTCATGTTTCTGTCAGGTGTGAAGGAGGCCAACGAGGCATTCAAGATGACTTTGTTTTACTTTGGATTACTATCGAGCCTCCTTCGTGTTTCAGTTCTGCAGCTTAAAACGAGCTTTATTTATATTACTGTTTCCCAGCTGGGGTTCCAGTGTAGCCGTCCCAGGTTTTAAAAATACGAGGGCAGGACAGATGGTAGAAAAAAGAACTGTGGTTGCTCCTGTTGTTGGCAGTGTTAAATCAAGAAATGGGTAAAATACAAAATCACTGAATTCAAGATCGCATCTGTCAGGCCTTCATTAGTATAGATGCAGTATTTAAAGAAGGAATAAAGTCAAATCCCTTCAAGCTTTCATTTCCAATGATTTTTAAACTATGTTTTCTTCCTCCCTCTTAAAATTGTCAGGCTTCTGTCGTTCATTTTATGTCCTCCAAAAGCAAATCCAGAGCCATAAAAGAGAACAACAACAGCATTTTACAACGCAGCAGATGTCACTGTGTTTCTGGGATGTGTCCTCATTTGGCAGCTCTGAGCACAGAACCTCTGCAGTGTCATTCTGTCCATCACTCGCTGTCTGGGAAACAAATGAGCAGGCACATTTCACACATCTAAAGCTCAACAATGTGATGGCTCCATTTACAAAATTCCTGCTGACACATAAACTAAAACAAGCCTGCTCTAGCCAGCACTGGAGTCTCTGCTTTCTTTGAGGTGGTTGCACCACATTGCATTGTAGGATTTTTTGAAACTGCCTCCATGACAGGCATGAGGAAAGCAACAGCAATGCACATGATTCTTCTTCTTCTTCTTCTTCTTCTTCTTCTTCTTCTTTCAGCTGCTCCCTTTAGGGGGAACCAAAGTGACTCTGTTTTTCTTATTTTATTGTACAGCACTTTGTTGCAGTTTCTGTTTTTAAAGTGCTTTAAAAATGAATAAAGTAAAGTAAAGTAGAGGATCATTTGCCTCCATCACCCCCTATCCCAGCATCCTCCTCTGTTACTCCAACCCTCTGCATGCCCCCCTTCACTACATCCATGAACCTCCTCTGAGGTCATCCTCTGCTCATCCTGCCTGCACCTCCATCTTCAGTATCTCCACCTGCCTCCCTCCCATTCACACCCATGGATTCTCTCTTGCATCTACTGACTTTCATTCCTCTCCAGGTTCTCTTCCATGTAAACGGTAAACAGACTGGTTACACACACATTCACACATCAGAGAGCAACCCAGGGTTCAGTACCTTGCCCAAAGATCTAACTACCAACCTTCCAATTATCAGATGACTGGTTCTACCTCCTGATCCACAGCCACCCCATATAAACATCACAGTCCACAGAGACTCCTGCTGATATCATCTGTCAGCCTGTCCATCTCCACTGCAAACAAGAAGGGGCTCAGATCGCAATCCCTGATGTAATCTCACCCCCCACCTGCAACCCATCTGTAACTCCTACCATGTCCTGCACCACCCTCACACTGCAAATCCAGCTGACCTTCTCTAAACTTCTCCATCACCACTCTCAAAGCAAGGGTCGGGGGAAGCATCACTGAGCACATTCACAAGTAGTCGGGTAATAATCTATAAATTGTTTCATCAGTATTGTGTTAAACTTTTAACTGAATGCAAATTCTGCTCAGTGCAAAGAAAATTGTTGTTTGTTCACCTTTTAACCTGATAATGCACCGCAGAGCTGCCGGTCCTGGAGGACAGCTGACACTGTTAAGAAGTAAATGTTGTGAGAATGATATACTCAACAGTCACTTATTAAATATTTCCACACAATGGAAAAAAATACCACAGCAAAGCAAAAGATTGAAGCTGAACTGTGCAAAGATCATGTTCACGGGAAATAATAAGGTGAGTTTATTTTATATTCAGGGCTGTAAGTTTTTGGACTTATAACACATATCTTCTGAATTTTTCTCCTCTGTACATAACCTCAGTGGATATTAAATCAGATTAAAAAACACTGCAGTGCAGACTTTCAGCTTTAATTTGAGGGTTTTAGCAAAGTATTGCACTGTTTTAGGAATTACAGACATTTTTATACTTGTTTTCCCTCATTTTCAGAGGCTCAAAAGAAATTAAATACTGGTGAATAAAAATGAAAAAAGTATAACAAATGAAAAAGGGATATCTTTGTTGGGTCTGTTTGAGTAGTTTTAAATGTATTTCTATGCATTCATTTTCAGCACCATGGACAGCTGAAAACGTCTCAGTAGCCACGTGACTGCACCCAGAAATAACTGCTTCTTTGGTAAACATACAGTGCTGTGCAAATGTCTTGAGCCACCCCTCATTTCCTTATGTGTTGCTTGGAAAATGGAAAATAGGTGCAGCCATTTATGGAAACAGACATGGAAATACAGAATATAAGGCAAACACAGAGTTTTTACAAGTCTAACAAGCTTAAAAGTTGGTATGACCACCATCATTTTCTGCATTCTGTCAAGATGATCCCACACTGTTTCAATAATGTTGAAGTCTGGGGAGGCCAATCCATGACTTTCCATGAGTTTGATTGTGTGTTTTTCTGTCCAGCTTTGTTTTTACTGCACTGGCAATGTGTTTGGGATCATTGTCATGCTGAAAAATGAATGTGGATCAAAGTTCATAATTCTATCAGTTTTGGAAGAAAAGTATACAAAATGAGGGTGGCTCAAGGCTTTTGCACAATTGTATATTACAGTAAATATTCTTTCAAAGAAATGACCAAAGAAAAAAATAATTCCCTTCATAAGTGATGAAGGATCTAAATAGCCTTGTCTCGGGCTCCTGCTAATGGCTGCTGTGGTTTTGATGGGAACACAATCATTTAAATGGGACTGATTGCTGTCTTGTGTTCTTAATTAGTGTGTACATTTCTCAGTAGTCAAGTCAAACTATTGTTCTTTACAAGATACGTTCTGTATTTATATTTTAAAAATCACATTTTTAACTTAAACTAATTTCATTTCAGTATAAAAACATATTGTTGCAAAGTGGTTGGACAGAAGATTCTCCAGGAGGACGCTCTCCAACCACAGGAAGTAACACCAGCTGCAAATACTCAGTATGATGCAGTCAATGGTCACACCTATTTTGGGAGGCTTTGAAAATGTTCATGTCAAATAGGCTTTTAGATTACAGGAGAGAAACATTCATCTGTCTCTCAAAATACAAAGAAGTCTTTTCAAATATATTTTTGTTCAGAGAAGCTAATGCACTGTAGGCAATTACAGGCAGTTTTATCTATTCTGAGCAAAGCTCTGCCTCTCTCTCAGCTCTGATCTGGACAGCCGTATGCTGTTTGTAAAGTCTCGTCTTGGCTCTGACTTCATGCATGGCTGGTTCTCTCAACCTCAACATCTCATGAATATACCATTGTGGTTGCAAAGGGATGGTTGTTACACATCCAGTATTCATGGCAAACTGCCGGGGTAAGGTCTGGAGAGTAGGAGACAGTTTATCATAGCTAATGCTTTTCTTCTTCTTTAGCAATGCGGCTCACCATGAATAATTCAATTAGCATTTCCAGCAGATTTTCCATATGTCTGATGCATGTTTTTATATCTTTCTGGTTCATTTCAGCTTCCTTCCTTCTGTTTCTTCTCATTTCTCCTGGGTTTTACAGCACAGGTGTCTGGGTCTTGACATCTTTCTCAGGGTTTTGGATGAGAACTGTATGTCGTAGTACGTGGATGCAGACGGCTGCTTGTACAATGTACAATTTTTCAGTAGACGAGTCCAAGCCAGAGTGGAGGCTAAGAGGGTACATGATTGCAGAGCTGATTGCAGAGTAATTCACTGTACAAGTTTGGACATGAGAAGGAGACAGAACCAATCTGCTCAGTAAAATCACATCACTCTATCCTCTCAATCAGCTCCTCTGACTCTGTCCTACTTGCACCTCAGCTCGCTTGTGTTCTGTTGCTCACAGCCATATGGCTGCATCAACTGATTCTTTTGCCACATGCTATTTCTGCATGTGTAATTCCCTAATTCAATCTTCTCTCTTAGGTCTCATCTTTTCTCAGTGTTTGTTCACTGGTTTTGCATTTGGCTAGGGTCAGGGTCACTGCTGGTAGCATGAGGCCATACCTGGACCCTACAGAGGCTGCACAGGTAGTCCAACTCCTCCAGGATGGCACATCCATACATGCCATTGCCAGAAGGTTTGCTGTGTCTCCCAGCACAGTCTCAGAGCATGGAGGAGATTCCAGGAGACAGACAGTTACTCTAGGAGAGCTGGACAGTGCCGTAGAAGGTCCTTAACCCATCAGCAGGACCAGGATCTGCTCCTTTGTTCAAGGAGAAACAGGATGAGCACTGCAGAGCGACAAAATGACCAGTCCATCCGATACCATCAACCTGCACCTCAGACTGTCCAGGAGCTCAGTGATGCCCTGGTCCAGATCAGGGAGGAGATCCTCCAGGACACCATCCATCATCTCATTAGGAGCCCCGACGTTGTCAGGCATGCATACAAACACGTGGGGGCCACACAAACTACTGAGGACCATTTTGAGTTGCTGCAATGAAATTGCAGCAAACTGGACTAGCCTGCTGCATGTGCCTTTGA